>JAMWYP010000192.1:632031-941329 GCA_025563575.1 Acacia pycnantha
TTTTCTTGAAATCAATGCTGCCTTGATTAGGAATATATATAGCTTGTCATGTTGAAGATACATTTGCAAGACAAAGTTCTGCTCTTTTGGTTGGCGGGCGAGCTCACCCTATTGTCGAGATGAAACTGGTAGTGAAAGCCCCATCTGCAAAACGCAGAAGAAGGCTGCTCTTTCCAACCCCTGCAAAAGATACATGAAATTTAGACTAAAATCAACAAGATTATGAAAATAATATATTAATTTATATTGCATTAGGCTAAACAACTCCAAATTTAATGTTTTCGGAGATGAAATGAATCAACCAACCTCACAATGTTTTCAGACCAAATAGTAGAGAGAACGAAGAGTCACGTACCACTTCCTCCCTCTTGTTCATCCGTTTCCCCAAACTCGTAAAAAGTAATTAAGCAACAAATTAATTATGCAATAAATATATATTCCTTAGTAATGAAGTTTATATTAATTTTGGACGGTTGAGATTGAGTGCAAACCCGGGTGGTAAAAATTAATTCTGCATTATATGATAAAATATGTTCCTTAGCAACTAAGTTTACGGACCCTCTCCCCCCAATGATTTTCAAAACCATCCCTTTTTATCCAATTTTTAGACATACTTTTATTTTTAGATTCACATAACTCTTGTAATTGTTACAAGTTTTAACTCTGGTATAATAAAAAGTATACGCCTATCCATAAGAATTGTCGGACTCAACTTTAACTTTTGCTTCAATTAGACATGCATGTTCAATTAAAACATAAGATTCACAATTTTATTATGCTAGTATTAAAAATGTATTTTCCGTTCTTCCTCCGTAAGATCCAGCAAAAAATAATCAGTTTATTTGTCGCCATTGATAAATGTGCAAATCTGGGCGATACGATTAAAGAGGTATCAATCACAATGTCAATGTGTGACTTCTCCAGAAGGGTTGGAACATTAACAGCATGAAGACAAGTTCCATGATAGATTTGGAGGCACACTCACATGTAGACTGGGTCAATCAATATTTTAACCAGTTCACAGAGAAGACGAAACCAGAGAGACAGCGTCCAGTTCAACACCAAGTTCGTCTGAATTCTTTCATACATTCATACTTTTATGCAGATTCTCGATTGGAAGAGAGCACAAGACAAAAAAGGACAGGCAGGAATCCTATATGACAATCAAGTTCAGAATTTTACAGCTACAGTGAGAGATCAATCAACCAGCCTTCTCATAGTAATCCTGGTTTGCTCCTCAATTAACAATTTGAAAATTAAATGCGGATTAATTTCCTATTTTAATCAGTGAAGTTTCATATTCTCAAACCAAATAGTTTATCCCACATCAAAGGTGGACAGTGTTGTATTTGGGCAAGTTACTATTGATCTCAGAATTTGTACTCCAACGTGTATAGCACAGACCTTTTCCCCTTTCTTTTCTTTTGCCAAATCAGATATATATTCATTAATCAGAACAAGTAGCAACCATAATTCAACAAAATAGAGCAAAAAATTCCCAAAAAAAGGGACTTGAACCGCAGCTTGATTGTTCCACCGTTAAGCCGAGATATAATACAAATGGCACGCCAGTAAAATAATAATTGTGTATCTGAAATTTTGTTCTGATTTGATGCATGTGGTTGATGACCTGAAGAGAAAGGCAGTTTATTTAAAATTGAAAGCCACGTATGTTCCCACTGACAGCCATTAGTTATCGACCTCAAAATCAGCACTAGCCCATCGTCACGTTGGTTAACAACTAGCTCCTTTTTATGCACCCCTATTTTATTAGCGAAAAACGAATAGTGTTAGATTTTTTTAAAAAAAAAAAAACTAATGATATTTCATACTCCATCCGGTCCTAATTATAAGACATATTTAACCGATTTTGAGGAGATTAATGAAAGAAGTTAAATTAGTTAATTTTACTCATTTTCCTAAAATGTTCTTATATAAATTTAAAATAATAAAAGTAAAAGTAAATCAAAACCTCTTGCCACTTACCTCTTCAACCTAGAACTTTCCTTTTCACACACTATCTAATTGAAATAATAGTCTTACTATGTATAATATATGTGTGTGTGTATACATATAGATATATATACATACATATATGTATGTGGTGTACATATATCTGCACACATATATATGCATACACACACACATACAAAGATGTGTGTGTGTGTATGTGTTTATATATGTACACACATATATATATATTGACAGACACACATATATACATATATGTACGTACACACATATTTGTGTATGTGTGTGTGTCTATATAATTTGTCTGTAGACACATACATATATGTGCGCACACACGTGCGTGTGTGTGTGTTTATACATATTTGTGTGTAGACACACACACATATATATATACATTGATACACATATACATATATCTAAAAGTTTTATTGATTGGAAGAGTCTATGCACTTACATACATATATTCACCAAAACCAAACACACTTGAGAGAATAAAATAGGGTTATTTTAGGAAGAAATTGACAAAAATTAGAATGTTGTCCTATAATTAGAACCAAAATCAACTTCCAAATGTTATCTTATAATTAGGACCAGAGGGAGTACTCTATTTGTGGTTAGGCATTTGAAATTTCATACTCAATAATGTTGTTAATGAATTAGTGGTATACAATTGTTGCTTGCATGATTATTGGTTGTTGAATTATTAATAAAGGGTGGAGAATAAAGGAGGTTCCATCCACAGACCTGATGGCCCCAAAGTGACTTAATCATTCGAAATTATTTTAAAGACAGCAAGACAAACATAGGATTTAATTATTAGGTGAGATATGTTATTATATATTGAAGTTCAAAGTATGTTAAGTCATAATTGAAATGTGAACTTACAGTATATAGTGAGAGTGTAACACAATGACGGACCTCCTAACTAAAAAGGCTCTCAAGAACTTAGGAGGAAGGGAGATTTCGCTCTGCCCTTGGATCGTGGGTGAACCCAACCCCTTTCCTAAAATTTGTCTATCAAAAAAAAAAAAAAGGCTCTCAAGAATTGCCGGGGATTGACCTTACTTGGGTCGGATATAGTATCTATTTTGCTTGATGCGAATAGCACATGAGGGATAGCTTTTAGTTTTCCTTTGTACAAAAAAAAACATAGGAGCTAATTATCTCATCCTAATAGGTTACTTCAACATTGATTCGATTGTTGCCAAAGGCTTGTTCCATTTCGAATGACGCTTCAAATTTAAATAGTTTTAACATGCTTGTTGAGATATGAAATTCCCCTTCACAAGCAGCAAAGTCGTGCTCTAGTACCACAACCTCAAGATAGGAAAACAGAGTATTAATGAAGTTTTTTCCTTACTTTTATTGGCCAGACAGCATCAAACTATTAATAAAGTTGATTTGTGGCCTTTTGGCCTTTGGGACGTTTACACTTTATAGGCAGCCAACATTTCAAGCTAGACTATAAAAAAAAGGTGATCAAAGAGGCAACAAGATTATATTTGTTACGGACCTGTATAAGGTTCAATAGTAGGAAGGCCCAATAGTAAAGATAACGCATATCAGAATCTATCTAATACAAAGGAGGATCCCAACTCACCAATAATTAAAGAGTATATTTAGATATGATAGGGTGCTCGGGCCAAAGATCACGTGAGGCCCAGAATATTCAACCTAAGGTACACTCTATAAATACAGAGGTCAAATCCTAAGGTACACACGTTCTAATATCTGAACTATTTACATTTCGTCACACTATGCACACACCCCACCCCCTTGAGCGAGAGCCTTGTTGTGTACAGTGATCCTACGCTCTTGTGAGTGCTTGCCTCATAGGTATTCAGGAAGAGCTCATTCATCCAATATCAAAGCACCAGCCTATCCAACTGGACATCTGTGTTCTACACTAGAACATTGGCGTCGACCGTGGGGACTGTAAATTTCGATCCCCGTGATCAATGATGGTCAATACAAGAAGTACAAGCCAGAGGCGCATGTAAGAAACACCGCCTAACCAAGACCTACGTCGCAAAGACGAGCAGCAGCCTGAGGAGCCGGTCGACCCCGTCCTTAACAATGGACATTTAGGGGAAGATCAGGACTCACCGCCGCGGCACGTGCAACAACTAGAGGAGCCGATCAACCCCGCCCTTAATGATGGGCACTTGGAGGAAGACCCGTCGGACACGGCGTCCACGACAGCGGGAAATCCTCAGCAAGCGGACGTTCACCAAGGACCGCAGAACTCAATCCCAGAAGCCTTTCCAGTCAAAAATCCAGATATTCTCCGTCTGCAAAACACTCTGAGCTCAATGCTGAGACGAATGGAGACCACGGACCTGTATAAGGCCCAATAGTAGAGATAATGCATATCAGAATCTATTTAATACAAAGGAGGATCTCAACTCACCCATAATCAAGGAATATCTTTAGATATGATATAGCAGTTAGGGTGCTCGGGCCAAAGATCATGCAAGGCCCAGAATATCCAACCTAAGGTACACTCTATAAATATAGAGGTCAAATCCTAAGGTACACACGTTCTAATCTCTGAACTATTTACATTCTGTCACACTGTGCACACACCCCACCCCCTTGGGCGAGAGCCTTGTTGTGTATAGTGATCCTACGCTCTCCTCGGTATTTAGGAAGAGCCCATTGATCCAATATTAAAGCATCAGCCTATCCAGTTGGACATCTGTGTTCTACACCAGAACAATATTGTTGAAGAATTTTTTTGGAATATGCTCTATAAATGTACGATTATAAATAAATTCAATTTAGTACATATATAATATTGGGAAAAACACTTAAATACTATTTGAATTTACAAAACCCTACAAATTCTGGTAACACATGGAAATGATAGATAAGTGATTGGGGAGGAATTCAGGTTTTTTGAAGTTTGGATTTTTTTTTAACAAAAATTCCCCCTTTTTCTCTCCCTCCCGATTGTGTCCTTTGCCATGATCAAGCCGACCTCTTTTGCGACTTCACCAAGCTCCCTACCTGTCTCCCTCTCTCTTCGTCTACATCTACCTCGAGGCCTTCTTCCTTCGCATCAACCTCCAAGCTCTCTCTCTCTCACCTCGAATCGCCACATCTTGCTCTCACCATGAAAGCTGAATGTGGTAACTGTCAAATCTGAAGAAGGAGAGGCAATTTTGGATGACGAAATCGATGTTTAGAATGAAGGCCTTGAGGTCGGCTGTGGCCTTGGAGATCGAGAGAGAAACCCATATGATTGGTCTTGGCTTGGACGACGTGATCGACTTTTGGGAATGACTTTGGTTTTTTAGAAAGCGATGGGAGATCAAGAGCGAAACCCATCTGATTATTTTTCGCCTAGACAACGCGATCAACGTTTCAGAGAGAAGCTTTGCCTTGAGATTGAAGGCCACGTTAGAGAAGCATAAAGTTTTGCAAAGGATTTTGCTTGTTCTAACTTTGATTAGAAATTTTATAGTGATTGGTGATTGCGTCCTCATATTTGCTCTTTCTGGTATTTTTTATTGACATATTTATGATTAAATTAGTTTGAGGTAGGAATTCATAAATCCTTTCATCACTGAATTTTTTGATAATTGCTTGCAGTTCTCTGTTGTTTGGGTCTTGAGCTTTCTATCTCCAAGAAGAAGAAGAGGGTTTTGAAACATATTCATATAACACCCTTATCTATTAAATACCTCCCTACTTTTCAATCTTTCTATTTCTGTTGTTTTTGCCTTTTTTCATTTGAAATGCAGTAGAGGGAAATGTTAAAGCTTGAGGTTGGGTTTGCGTCATTGTAATTTATTGTTTGTTGGGTTGGTTAGAATGTTAATATGTGTAAAAGGATTGATAAAAAGTTCTTGGTTGTGAGCAATTGAGTAACGGGATTAATAAAATGAATGATGATGTTTACGAAATTAGTAATAATTTTGACAAAATCAATAAGTACCGACAAAATGTATAAAAGGATTAACACAAAGTTTTAAGTTGTGACCAATTGAGTTAAGAGATTAATTAAAAGAGTAATGGTTTTGACAGAATTAAGAAATAATGACAATATGTGTAAAATGATTGAGTAATGGGGCTTTTTGGTATTTTTCTCTCAAACATGAAAAACTCATATTCTCACCCCACCCACCCTTTGTCATTTGCATGTGTTAATGAACTTTTCTAGATTTTGGAAGTTGAGATGATATTTATATGTCTTTTTCCCTATAATAGTTTTAGAATAATTCGATTATAACAATACTGGCTTCATTGGCAAAAAAAAAAAAAAACAAATACTCTCTCCCTCTTGTCCTTAGTATAAGGTACTAACTAGCAATTCTACAAATTAATCAAAATAATTAAAAACGTTAAATTTATTCTAAAATTAAAATGATTTTCAATATTACATTTTCCTTTACTGACTAAATTTGTGCATGTTTAACAAACAACAAAACTGTGTTTTGAGAAGCAGTTGGTTGCAAGTAGAGAAAAAACTCCTTATTAATCGTAAAAGATATTCTCTAAAAACTAATCCAAATGTGCACTAAACTCTAATATCATATTAATTATTATTTTCTCTCATTACCTTTATTAAATATGGATATATATGAAAAATAATATTTAATACTTTTTGAAAACAAGCAAACCTAACGAGCGAGGGAGTATAATATAAGAAAGACCCTACCAATTTACCGAGCAATGAACGTTCTGACGAGAAAATGCCTATTCTATGCTGCTGAATTTGTCCTTATCCTGTCGTGCCGGTGTGAAAATATTGATGATTCCTGTTACAGGTTTCGAGTTGACACTGGAGAAGAACAAATCAATAAACAATACCACTTTGTTGTTAAGTTGTGTGTGTGTGTGTATTCGACGTTCAGAATATAAAAACATAAGAAATCATGGAAAAAGATAAGAAAAGCATAATAGGGGAACATAAAGGAAAAAGGAATGGGCCAGCGAAATAATGCTCCGAGTATATGCTGAGGAAGATCCTCTCCTCCCACAGTCCCACCCCACAACCCCCAAAAGGGGAAAACCGAATAATGCCTTCTTCTTTTTATCTCACAAAACTCTCATCCCTTTATCCTGTCTTCATCTTCTAAATCTGGTAGTCAAGTGTGTTCAGTTTCAGTTCCATATATACGAAGAAAGTGATGGCGGCCAAGAAGAAGAAGAAGAAGAAACAGAGCATTTGATTATGTTCAACAAATGGTAATTGCAAGTCTCAGGGCTTGTTTGATCATTTGGGCAACTTAACATCCTTTGGCATTCTCGTCTTCCAGGAACAGCACATATGAGATAACACATGATCCTACCTTATCTATAGCTCTGTATTATTGCTGCAAGAGAAATTATAGGTTTCGAGTTCTAGCCTATGTTATGTATGCAGTTCCAGAATCGTTTGATATATTATAGGCAGTTAATTTTACCGTTGCTTGTTGGAGATTCATAGTTCTTGTCTTGCAGACTATGTCCTTTGTTTTGCAATTTTTGTCGCCCATTTTTCTGGCATTTTCTTGTTTTATCCTAGTACTGTCGAGGTTTCAGAAGCTACCTAGAACCGTGTGAATAGTGAAAGGTATGGCATGTACCGACGTTTCCATATACTGCTTCTTCGGTGATAACGTCTCGTGACGACAAGATCTTCTCATTTTTTTTGTTTAAATTTAGGCTACCGGACTAAATCTTCTCCTTATTATATTTTCTTCTTATCCTTCGTCGGCTTATCTGATTGTTTGTTGATAGCAAAGATGTGAGAAAAATCAAAATAATATTATAAATTTTCATATTGATTATACAAACATAATTTAGAGATTGCAGGGATGATGAGAGAAACTGATTCTACATATATGCTTTGTTTTAAAGCTTTGGATGTTTATCAAGTTTGGAAAATATATAGTAACCATTTGAAAACTGAAATTACATTGTTTATTGCCATTTTTTTTTTAATTTCTGCTCTGTGCAAATTAAAATACGTACTTGATTAGCGGGGACTTCATCAAGAAAATATGTTTATGATGAATTTATATACTGTCCACTAACAAGGTTTTCACATTTGTAATACCATTTGAATTCATTACTTTATATGTTGAGTCATTAATAGTACCAATCCTGATTGGTACTTTCCTTGAGTTACTCCAAATTGCGTTTCCATTACCAATTCGAGTAATCCAAACGAGATTTTAACCATGGAGGTGAATATGTATTTTTAAAAATTATTAGATCTGAATTAACAAATTTGATCCGTAGCTGCAATGATACTCTGGTGGAGAGAAACCATCTCTCTCTGAGCAACCTGAGCATGAATGGTAGTATCTTGAAGCACTGAAATTTAAATTCTCGCTGAAGACTATACAAGCACTGAATCACTCCTTCATAATTAAGACGCTGGTGAATAGTTCTTCAACAAACCAAAGCGATTCTCTCATCTCTTGGTCGCAAGTCTTTCCTTCCATATTTAAAGCCATGATCGTTCAGTTAATTGAAGTTGATGAGTGAAAGGGTCCTCATTTTTGTTAGGTTGATTAGGCACACTGTGTTACACTTATCAATATTTCATTAACTTTAAATTTGTTTTTCAGCAATGAAAAACATGAAGTTCAGTTCACAAACTCTACAATAACTCTGCGGGGGAAAAAATGATAGGGCAGGTAATGGAACAATCACATATTGAGGAACGGCTATATCTACAATAATGGGCTGAAATATTTGGACATCACAGCGTTGGGGGTGAAGCCCAAAATACTTTCACTCCTAAATAAAAAGAGGAAGTGGATTAAGAAAACGTGAATTTTCATCTAACCTGTCAAAGTATTTTGTCAACTAATCAGCAATAGTTATAGTCTCTTTGTAACTATGAGTGACCACATCTTGCTGATCCCATGAAGTAACATCCCAACATCATCCATAATATTCTTAAGGTAAAGGTGCAAAATACACATGTACTTTACTCTCAGGAGCGCCCAGCACCATATGCTTTTTTTGGGACCAAAAAATACATATGTGGTTACCAAATAGGTGCAAAAGTCACACCTCTACCTCTGTTAACAAAAAAAACATTGACCGTTAAAGGCTAACAGAAATGTTGAGTCACCATATATGTTATTATTTTAGTATCTGAAAAAAAAAAATTGGTCTCCATTTTTCACGCCCCCCATCTCCACATGCCATTTCCGATGTGATGCAGATCACGCCGTAACAGGTCCCAAAAAAATCTCATCGGCCATAGGACGTTTTTCCAACGACAACGGTCTGGTGCTGCGCCGCTGTCGAAGTGGTCTTCACCGTCGCAGTGTGCTTTCGGCCCAAAGTCCCTTGCTCGTCGACTTCTATTCTTCCCAACGCCAGCCCCCCAAGCTCTGTTTCTTCACCCCTCCAAATCGTGCCAACCACCGACGCCTTCTTGTCTCGAATCCCCGAGCATCCTTGTGTTGTTTTTGATCGAGTTAACCTCCAGATCGTCGAATGTTCCCACCCACGCCCGTTTGGCTTCCCTACTGACTCCATCTTCCTTCCTCCCCATGCTCTGTTTTACTCCTCCATTAACATTGTCCTCTTGCGTAGTGGCTCTGAAAGGGATTTGGTCTAGTTTTGAAACAAAAACTAGAAGGTAGGGCTCGGGAAAAGCACCAAAGTAGCAACTTTTAACAAAAAATTATACCTAATTGGAGTAGTTTCAAAAAAATTTCCCAAAATAAGGCAGTCAAAGGCGTCAGTCAACTGACGCCTCTGACGGGCCAGCTCAGCATTTGGCGTCAGGCAACTGACGCCGTCAGAGGCGTCAGTTGACTGACGCCTCTCCATGGGGAAGGGGCGCCGGGGTGTGTTGTGGGGGAGGGGGCGTGGGTTGTGTGGGGGGGTGGGGTCCGGGGGGGGGGTAGGACGTGTGTGTTTTTGGGGAAGTGGGGGGATGGGGTCCAGTAGGGGGGGCGTGTGTGTTTTGGGGAAGTGGGGGGTGGGGTCCAGCAGGGGCAGGGGGTGACGTGTGTGTGTGTTGGGGAAGGGGTAAATAGGCAATTTTTTTATTAAGTAAAATATGTAAATAGACAATTTTTTTTTTTTTAAAAAATGGATAGTTAATATATACCACTATGGTCTTATATATAAGTCTAGTTTGATCAAAAAAATTTGGTCCTATTTATAAGTCTAGTTTGATGTAATAAATGAGATTGTGAAAATTTTACCCATATTAATTATACCAATAAAGATAGAGAGAGAAGAAACAGTTGAAAAATACCCAATCATTTATCATAAATGAGGACAAAATTGAAAATTTACTCACTTAATAAAAAAAAAATTGCCTATTTACCCAATCATAAATGATTGGGTATTTTTCAACTGTTTCTTCTCTCTCTCTCTTTATTGATATAATTAATATGGGTAAAATTTTCACAATCTCATTTATTACATCAAACTGAACTTATAAATAGGACCAAATTTTTTTTGTCAAACTGGACTTATAAATAAGACCATAATGGTATATATTAACTATCCATTTTTTTATAAAAAAAATTGCCTATTTACCCCCTCCCCAACACACACACACGTTACCCCCCTCTGGACCCACCCCCGCCCCCAAAACAAACACGCCCCTACTGGACCCCACCCCCCAACACACCCCACCCCTCCCCCAACACACCCCGGCGCCCCTTCCCCATGGAGAGGTGTCGGTCAACCGACGCCTGACGGCGGCCGCTGCTCGACGCCAAATGCCGAGCCGAGTGTCCGAGGCGTCGCTCGACGCCGTCGAGGCGTCGCCAACCGACGCTGTCGAGGCGCGCCAATCGACGCTTTGATCGCCTTATTTTGGGAAAATTTTTCGAAACTGCTCTGATTAGGTATAATTTTTATTAAAAGTTGCTACTTTGGTGCTTTTCCCGGTAGGGCTCTCACTCATAACAAGAGTACAAAAAATATAATAAATAAATAATATTGGATTCAATCAATATGCAGGTCATTCATTTCTGGTGAGACCAACATCATGTGCCATACGTATTCAAAGCAATCACCTCATCATAAAAAATAAAAAAACAGCATGCCTGGGGGTTGAACATATCCACATACCACATGCATCCATTATTTGTAGGGAAAAGCACCAAAGTAGCAACTTTTAACAAAAATTATACCTAATCGGAGCAGTTTCGAAAAATTTTCCCAAAATAAAGTAAAGGCGTCGATCAATCGACGCTCGACGGCGTCGAAAACCGACGCTCGACACCAACTCGGCATTTGGCGTCGAGCAACCGACGCCGGCCGAGGCGTCGGTTGATCGACGCCTCTCCATGGGGAAGGGGCGCCGGGGTGTGTTAGGGGGGAGGGGGCGTGGGGTGTGTTGGGGGGTGGGGTCCAGAGGGGGGGGTAGGACGTGTGTGTTTTTGGGGAAGTGGGGGGTGGGGTCCAGTAGGGGGCGCGTTTGTTTTGGGGGGGGGGGTGGGTCCAGAGGGGGGTAACGTGTGTGTGTGTTGGGAGGGGGTAAATAGGCAATTTTTTTATAAAAAAATGGATAGTTAATATATACCACTACTGCCTTATTTATAAGTCAGTTTGATAAAAAAATTTGGTCCTATTTATAAGTCCAGTTTGATGTAATAAATGGGATTGTGAAAATTTTACCCATATTAATTATATCAATAAAGATAGAGAGAGAAGAAACAGTTGAAAAATACCCAATCATTTATTATTGGGTAAATAGGCAATTTTTTTTATTAAGTGAGTAAATTTTCAATTTTGCCCTCATTTATGATAAATGATTGGGTATTTTTCAACTGTTTCTTCTCTCTCTATCTTTATTGGTATAATTAATATGAGTAAAATTTTCACAATCTCATTTATTACATCAAACTGGACTTATAAATAGGACCAAATTTTTTTGATCAAACTAGACTTATATATAAGACCATAGTGGTATATATTAACTATCCATTTTTTTTTTAAAAAAAAAAAATTGTCTATTTACATATTTTACTTAATAAAAAAATTGCCTATTTACCGCCTCCCCAACACACACACACGTCACCCCCTGCCCCTGCTGGACCCCACCCCCCACTCCCCCAAAACACACACGCCCCCCTACTGGACCCCATCCCCCACTTCCCCAAAACACACACGTCCTACCCCCTCTAGACCCCACCCCCTCCCCACAACACACCCCGGCGCCCCTTCCCCATGAGAGGCGTCGCCAAGCCGACGCCTCGACGGCGCGCCAACCGACGCCTCGACGGCGTCGCTTGCTCGACGCCAAATGCCGAAGCCAGCGCTCGAGGCGTCGCTGATCGACGCCTTTGACTGCCTTATTTTGGGAATTTTTTTTGAAACTACTCCAATTAGGTATAATTTTTGTTAAAAGTTGATACTTTGGTGCTTTTCCCATTATTTGTATAAGAATACGTAAGATAATGGGGGTCAACAAAGAAACTTGTTGCAGGATTGATTATAGAGCAAGCTTGCACGTAAGACGCGTCTACTTGTGTATTTTGACTTATTAAATTATGGTTTCTTTATATACTCAAAAGTCACAACCAATATATCCCAGAATGAGAACTCAGAAAGTCATTAGTCTCAGTGCATGTGCACATATAAGCTACAAGGGAACACACCAAATATCGTCAGTGAAAATTTCTGAAGCTATAATTTGAAAGCACGTAATTTTTCAGATTATTATACTACACAGTGGAAACGATTCGTAATACCATTAAATTTGAGGCCATGCACTCTGTTTGCCTTCATCTACTCGCATTCTAGATTTGCTTATGATGGAACCCAAGCTTAAAGTGAATATCGAAACTTGCAACAACTTGGCATTGTGTAGGTCTAACCGTAAAAGCTACAAACAAAATAGGGAAAAAATGACAGAAAATTCACACGCACTTACTGATTCTTACTCTTGGCCGACTAGTCATAGGCCCATCGGCTTGCATGGCAAGAAAATTGACAACTTCAGCTTCTTTTACAAAATTGAAAGAGTTGATTACAACATTATAGCCAAAAACATTTGCAAGCCAGCTGCGCAAGTTATTTCACTGCCAGAGAGAAGAAGCAATATAATTTTGTACTTACATGTGTGCAGTGGCGGACCCAGGATTTTAAGTTTGTGGGTGCACAAATAGTGGAGGGATTCGGGGGCAACGCCCCCGAAATTTTTTTTTAAAACAAGTTTTAAACGCGATAGAACCAGAAAAGCTGTTGGATCCAAGACTCCTGCATAATATATGGAAAACAAAATTACTTCAGAATATATGTAAAACGAAAAAAAGGGAAAAGAAGGAAAAGATAAATTGCTTCAAGGGGAAGTGGATGACTTACGATACTATTAACTAGGTAAGATTTCCCAATTCCCTGGGAAGCTCCCGAGAAGGAATTGATGCCTAAGGTCCTAAGGCACAACAAGCAAATCCAAATGAGACTCGGACATGAGACCACCACCGTATTGAATTGTACCATAAACGAAGTACATGAGAAATTTAAAGTCCAAATGGATCCAGGTTTACATGTGGGTAAAGCACATTTTAGTTTAAATTAAAGAAAATTTCTACAATGCCTCTGTTCAGAGGAGGTGAAGAGTAAAAGCCACCAAGTAGCGGCTAAGAAAAACAAATGACAAATCTGCTAAAACACAAAGACCAACGGTGAAGCTTAACCTCAACTTAGTCACCCATCATGGCCAAAATATTGTCATATGGCTAGATTCGGCTCTTGTTGCATGTTCTTAAGAGACCCTTTTTGCTCCAAAAGATTGAAATTGAGGATTATCAAGGACAATGTTTCCAAGATAAGACTACCAATTTTTTTTCAACATTCTTGTTAGAAATAGTGTTAGTACGTCTCCACTTAACTGTTGTCAAGTGAAGATTTATTGTACTTATCATAGTTTAATTTTAGTTGTCACCATTTCAGAGCTTTTCTTATAGAGAAGTTAAAGTACGTATACGAGTTTATTACTATTATTAATAGCAGCCTATGTTTACCAATTCAACCAAGTCACGTTGTCTGGCTTCATCGATATATCAATTAATTTGCAATAGCTCGAGCTTAGTTTACAGAGGTGTGACAAAATTTTTGTCCTTTATAACATTAAGAATAAATAAAAGGAAAAAAAGTCATTGAATAGAAAAAATTGAAGGCTGAAGGCGTGAAGACAAAGCATACCCTGGTGGCCCAGTGGGTTCGAACTCAGAAAAAATTGAAGGCTGAAGCGTGAAGACAGGCTGTAGCACCAACACTAACGAGTCACGAACAAGATAAAGAACGATGAAGAACAAGTCGAGGACTGTGAGTCAAGAATCAGACTGTTAAAAGAGACTAGGTCTAAAGAAAAAAATAACAGAACAAATGGGATGAGGAAGATACCTGATGCTGATGGCAGCGGCAGCGGCGACGACGTCCATTGATTGATGGGCAATGGAGGCAAAGGAGACACTTCAGATAGGGGGGACGAGATCGAGATTTAGGTAGACGGCCAGACGGGGAGGACAAGATCAAGGTATGCACAGTTATTTTAATTTTAAAAAAAACAAAAAAAAAAAACTGAAAATTTATGTCTGCACGTGCGTGCACCTGCGCCTATGTAGGTCCGCCACTGCATGTGTGGATCAACTATGGATTAAGGAGATTGAACTTGGAAGCTTTTTCCTCCTTGTCATTGGATAAGCATCTTTCAATTTCTTGATAACATCTCTCATTGAGGGTCTCATGTGTGGATTCTTCTCTGTGCAACTCAGAGCCAACAAAAGCACTATGCTGACTTGTTCAAGTACATTTGAATTCAAAACCTCCTCTGCAAGGCTTGAATCAACAATTATATGAATGTCTCATGTTTCCCTCCATCGAGTTCTAACCCAAATTCCTATCTCAGTTCCATTCATAAATGATGGATCTATTGCCTTCTTCCTTGTTATCAACTGAAGCAAAACCATCCCATAACGATGTTAATGGAGGAGTAAAACAGAGCATGAGGAGGAAGGAAGATGGAGTCAGTAGGGAAGCCAAACAGAGCGTGGGTGGGAACTTTTTGACGGTACCGGAGGTTAACTCAGTCAAAAACAAACAAGGATGCTCGGGGATTCGAGACAAGAAGGCGTTGGTGGTTGGCACGATTTGGAGGGGTGAAGAAACAGAGCCTGGGGGGTTGGCGTAGGGAAGAATAGAAGTCGACGAGCAAGGGACTTGCGGCCGAAAGCACACTACGACGGTGAAGACCACTTCGACAGCGGCGCAGCACCAGACCGTTGTCGTCGGAAAAACGTCCTATGGCCGGTGAGATTTTCTGGGACCACAAATGCTGTTACGGCGTGATCTGCATCACATCGGAAATGGCATGGTGGAGATGGGGACCGTGAAAAATGGAGACCATTTTTTTTTTTTGATACTAAAATAATAACATATATGGTGCGTCAGCATTTCTGTTAGTCTTTCACGGTCAACGTTTTTTTTGTTAACAGAGGTGTGACTTTTGCACCTATTTGGTAACCACATGTATATTTTTTGTCCTAAAAAAAAGCATATGGTGCTGGGCGCTCCCGAGGATAAAGTACATGTGTATTTTTGCACATTTTTTCTTAAAAGGGCAGTCCTTATCACACCCTCTCAAAATATAATTTGTAGCCTCTATAAAAAAACCTTCCTATAACCCTTTGGCCAACTCGATTGTAAGGCATGAATACAACCAATTAATCACACAAAAATAGGAGGAATATTCACTAAATTGCAACTTAAGTCATCAAGCCATCTGTCATTCTCATATCAAATATATCCTCCGCGCCCACTTCTTCCATCCTCCAATATTGAGTCATCATTCATCAACTTCCAGTTTACTAACACTTGCTTCGTGGTGGTTCATATTAGTTTGAGAAGAACTCCCCTTATCATGTTTTGAGAATATCCTTATCTGAGGAGGCTTCAAAGAAAATGTGATTTGCATTCAACCGCATGTTAGAATTCACGCTATCAAAAAACTTATTACAACATGAGATCCATACATCCTGACATAGATAACCCAACAAAGTTGACCGTGGAACCTTAATTCTTAGTATAGTTCATCCCAATCTCATGAACCAAGTTCCACTTAATCCAATCTACACCCTGCAAAGAAAGGAACATATCCTATTTTTCTTGTATAACCACAAATTTCTAGTAATCCATGACATCTAAGTAGTCCTGCATGATGTCCATCAAATCTTCTTCCAAAGGGGCAAGACAGTCGTTTCCAATCCTCTATACATTCTCAACTTTAACGTATGAGCTCTTCCATAAACACTTAATCACATAAAGTTTTAATCTTCTCCGAAACAAACAATTTTAATAGGATCTTCCATATATTATCTTCATTCAGTCATGCACTTAAAAAAATGATATGCAAATATTTTATCGTCTCCTTTCTTCTCAAAGGGTGGATGGATCCATTTTCCCGCCGCTTTCCAGTGAAATCTTCATACGGCGCCACACTTTTTCTTTTTTGTTTTTAACACAGCGCCACACGAATTTGGCTTTCCCATCAAAGCTAAAATAACATCACTGGGGTAGATATTAAAATTAGAAAAGCATCTTTGGACCACTGGAATACTGGATAGCTAACCGCGCGAGCTCTTAAGTGTTGTAAATTATTGTAAATTTGTAATTGTCCGTTTGAGCGCGCTCTAAAAAGCGAAGTCATTAAAATTAAAAATATATATAAAAAAAGAATTGTTTGCGAAAGAAAGGCGGAATTCATGCGAATGGCCCATCGACGGCCATGGCACAAGCTTTATCATCGATCCGCACTTTCAATATCCGCCATCGAATCATCAAGGCCGTCCATTCACTCATTCTGACAGGAAACCATGTGACGGATTTAGAAGACCCAAAGCACCGATCCGCGTGAAATACTTTCAGCCAATCAGTATCTCACATTCTTTTATATATCTATCACCGCACGTCTCACCTCTTCACCAATACTCCCTTCCCTTCAATCTCGCTTATCTTGCCTGATCTCAAACCCTAGCTCTTCGAATTCTCAATTCCTATAATCCTATAATGGCACCCAAGGCCGAGAAGAAGCCCGCGGAGAAGAAGCCCGCCGAAGAGAAGAAGTCGACGGTGGCCGAGAAAGCTCCTCCGGCAGAGAAGAAGCCTAAGGCCGGAAAGAAGCTTCCGAAGGAGGGTGGGGCCGCTGCCGGAGACAAGAAGAGGAAGAGGAACAAGAAGAGCGTTGAGACCTACAAGATCTACATCTTCAAGGTCCTCAAGCAAGTGCACCCAGACATTGGGATTTCCAGCAAAGCAATGGGGATCATGAACAGCTTCATCAACGACATCTTTGAGAAACTCGCTCAAGAGTCATCTAGGCTCGCTCGTTACAACAAGAAGCCCACAATCACCTCCAGGGAAATCCAGACGGCGGTGAGGTTGGTGCTGCCCGGAGAACTTGCCAAGCATGCTGTTTCAGAAGGCACCAAGGCGGTGACCAAATTCACCAGTTCTTAGATCTTGTGGCTGATTGGATTGTGTGAACTTTAAATCATGTCTTAGATATCAATTCCCTGCAAATTTAGGTTATGTTTAGATGTTTTTCTTCTTCTTTGGGCTTAACGGCCGGTAATTGCAGCTTTTTGTGTATGGTAGATTTAGGCGTATAGGTTCCTCTGATGTTCGCTTGGCCTCAATGGTATATGGTTTAACTGGAAACAGTTTTTCTTGAATGTTAGATATTTTTCAACGATCATTTACTATTGTCTATTTCTCTTTTATCTACTCGTTCTTGGTTCATTTTTCAAACTTATTAACTGGGGTTTGTTCGTCTTGAATAACAGTACCTTCTGAGTCTTTCGAAAATGTTTTACTAGTACTCTTTTTTTTAGAGGAAAATCCATATTCTTTTACTTTTGATGAGTTGGTTGGGCCCCTTGACGGTTGGCCAGTTAGTTTTCGGCTGACCTCAAGGGGTAACAAGTTTTATATGTATCAAAAAAACAAAACTCAAGTTTTATTATTATTTTTATACCAGCTAGCAAAAAGAGGACTTTGCATTACTACGAGTAGAACCATAACAGAGTACACAGACCATATCCGGTCATAGCATTAAACAAACAGCAAATAGAAACAAGCCAGCAAAAAGAAGCAATATAAAGAACAACAAAACTAAGTCCAGTTCCATTCATCACCGGACTAGAATACAAAGCATTAGAACTGATAGTAGTGGCGTCCTGAATATCTGAATCCGAGGTTAGAATTGACAGTAAAGCAGGTGATGGTGGGGAAACCCACCTAATAGGGTTCATCTCTTTATAAGCCGTTGCCGCAAGAGCATCCGCGACATGGTTCCCCCTTCCCCCTTTTAGGAGTGAAAGACACAAAAAACCCAACCTTGATATTAAGAAGGCAAATAATATCGTGCACAATGCTTCTATTTTTCCAATCCACTAAATAAGGAGACTGTGATTCAACACTAGTTTGCAAGTAAAGACAGTCCGTTTCAAAAATGACTTTATCATGACCAAGGCTAGAGTTTCAGTCATAAAAGTTGAGATCGACTTGACTTTATCAATGTAGCCCCAAATGAAATGACTTAGATGATCTCTACACCACTCCAATTGAGGCAGCGTTCACAGCAGTAGAGAAGGCACCATCACTGTTGATTTTCATAAAGTCAAGATCTGGGGGAGTCCAACGTGCATCGATGCCACCTTCATTGCTGACCAAATTCTCATCTGTATGTAATCTATTCCACATTAACCAATATTCTAGGTTACTATTTCTAGCCAAGGTGATAACAGAGGGAGGATTGGGTTCTATGTGATAGAAAACTTTATTGTTCCTCTGTTTCCAAATAAACCAAAGGATCCAGCATATCAAAGATATATCTTGAGAGCACATATTTGAATTATGTCACATTCAGCCACCAGGAGTTGAAGTTGTGTACCCGAGAGGCCTCAAATTTTGCACATAAAGCACTGCCAAACCAAACGCACCGTGTCCATGCACAATGAAAAAACATATGTTCTAGGCTCTCATCCGCTCCTTCGCATACCGGGCATAGGCTCGAAGTAGATCTTCTTCTACATAGTGACGCGTTGGTGGCCAAGGAATTGTTGAGGATGCGCCATAAAAATTGCTGAACTCTAGGTACATTTTTAATCTTCCAAACTTCCTTCCAAGAGGTAGAAGAAACCACAATTGAAGGCCCTCCTTTATGACTGAAGGAGGATTGCTTATCATTTTCTTTGTGGTAGCCCAAGTTTACCCGATAGGTTCCATTAACAACATTGGACCAGATTAGTTTGTCAGCCAAGCAATTGGAGGAGATGGGTATTTGATAAATTGCCTGTTGGATCTCAGCAGAGATATATTGAGCTATAGGAGATAGGTCCCAAACTCCATCCACAATTAAATCGCTTACCTTGCCGTGAGAAACGATTGGATTATCCCTGGTCACAGGTTTTGGAGGGAAGATAATGTCTGGTACCCATTTGATCCCCAGATGCTAATATTTTCTCTAGACCCCACATCCCATCTTAGATCCTTCTTTATAAAATTTCTTTCATCAATTAGACTTGACCAGCACCATGAAGCTCTATGCCCTTTTTTGGCTTCAGCGAAGTCACAATTAGGAAAATAAGTACTATTAAATACTTGAGCCCACAAGTCGTTTGGCCTTGTCATCAATCGCCACGCCGTTTTGGCTAGCAAAGCTTCATTCATGATCTGTAAATCTCGGAAACCCATACCTCATTGGCCCTTACCAGTTGTTAAGGTATCCCAAGCTTTCTAATGTAGGCGGTTACCAAAAGCATGGCCCTCCCACCAAAAATTTGCAATAATCCGGTTCATCTCCTTACACGTTTGAATGGGAAACTTAAAGTAGTGCATGGGGTATATGGGTATGGCCTGTAGAATGGCTTTTATCATCACTTCTCGTCCCGCAAAGGAAAGGAAGGAGTGGCCCCAGCCTTGTATCTTCCTGATGACTCTTTCCCGAATGTAGGCCAACGCTTGATTTTTGGTTTTACCCCAAATGCTTGGGATGCCGAGATATCTACCCGGATCTTCAGTTGTTAGTATTCCCAATATTGACCCTACCATGGTTCTCACTTCCGCCGGTGTGTTGCTGGAGAAAAAAAATGCTTGACTTATCTAGATTAACAATCTGATCGGAGGCAACACAGTATTGGTGCAAAATCTGAGCTAAGAAATTACAAGAGCTTGTGCAGGCATTCATAAATAGAAGTGCATCATCAGCGAAGAAGCAATGAATGAGAACTGGACATGTTTGGCTTAGTTTAATTCCTTTAATCTGATTGGCTTCAAGGCTCTGTTTGATCATCAACGACAAGACTTCAGACGTAAGAATAAATAGATACCGGTGAAAGTGGGTCTCCTTGCCGTAGACCTCTGGTTGGATGGAAGGAACTAACCGTTTCATCCAATAAACACAGATTTAATCGCACTGATCTAACACATGATATAATCAGCTTTACCTATTCTGAACAGAAGTTTAAAGTTACATTTTGTCATCATTTATAAAGAATTTTTTTAGGCTCTGCTTAAACTTCAAGCTTCAATGCGAATTTAATATGCCTCTTTTTAATCTTCCTCTGGAGAAAATATTCTTTGTTCTACTTATTTTTCTTACCTTCCAACCTAGTTCAAGAAAAATAAAACTTAAATTTTACTTCTACCCATTTTCAATTCTCCTCAAATAAATCGAGCGAGGGGCTGTGTTTGCAAACCTCTCGGTCCACAAAATCTGATAAAACTGAAAATGTACCTCTCCTATCACCATTTAACTTACTAAATATTGAGCTTTTTAAACTGAAATTATTATCCAAAAGCAATACTTGAAATTGTTCAATAATGTATTTATGCAAAAGCTATACTTAATCGTTCCATACATTCATTACCAAACTGATTTAAATTTCTACAAAAATTATTCACTCTAAGAACGATTTACACACTTCATCCATAATGGCATCAGTTTTATTCTTTCCTCTTGTCTTCCTTCTTCGAACGCACCCTTCTCAGCATTTCTACTCTCCTTAGTCTTCACCTGCCACCTCCTCTCCTCCGCTTTTATCAAGCTCTCCTTTCTCTCTGTTACTCTTCAACATTTCACATTCTCTTGTCCAATTTATGATATAGTGATTTCAATTATCATATTCTATGAAAGTACACGGCTCTTGTAACATTTTTCAAAGGAAAAAAACACCCTACAAATGAATTCAGATTCAATTTCATACAATTTTACAAGGGAGCAACTTCAAGAGACATGTGTTATGCTGAGGCTCAACTGTGAATTATGATATCTTAAAATGTAAAGGAAACATTAAATCTTTTAAGTATTCTGGAGTTCAAATATAAATCACAAATTTGCTTCACATATATCAAGATATAATTTGGAGTACTATAGAACTTGAAAAAGAAATTGACTTGTATTTACAATTGAATGCAGTATTTAAAAATTAAAACATTATGCTAGTGGGATCATTTTGAGAGAAGGGAAGAGAACGCCGAGGCTTTTTGTGAAATCCGTACCTTGACCAATTTATTCTTTGATTCGGCACTCAATATTGCTTTAAGTGAAATGGCCCGGAGAAAAGTCGATTTAGGCATTTAGCAAACTACCTTCTCTTGTTAGATTAATATGATATGCATTTTTTAAAGCAATTCTAGTTATCTTCTATACTTTCCTTCATCCCTCTCCTTTTCAATTACTTTTAATGGAACATCAACAGGTAAATTAAAAAAAAAAAAAAAGATTGATAAATATAAAAAATGTCTTATACATAAGATGAAAATCAACTCCTTAAATATGACCAAATGAAGTAAATAACAAATTACAAGTATATCTTGTATGAGATCTGTTACTGTCTTATTAATAATTAGAGGGCGTGGATTCTTACTATCTGCCTTTGCAGAACCATTAGCGCCTCTCATCTTAGCTTTGGTACTATCTATGTATACTTGGATTGACTCAATTGGGTTCGAGAGGGAACCAAGCATCCATTCAAATAAAATGTCTACCCCGTAGATCATGGAGGCATTCCTTTATGGAATCCGTAGCATGACCAATTATTCTCTAAACCAACTTCCAAAGTTTTGAAAGACGACACTTCGTTGTCCCAAAATATCCAGATCTATTAGCAGGCTTAAACGAACACAAATTTAAGAAATTTCCTTGACTCAAAAGGTTATTCCTCGTGGAATGCTAGTTATAAAAGCTTCCACGAGGTTGTTCAGGATGGCTCGTGATATTTTAAAACAAAACAGACGGCCAATGATAGTGCTTTTGAAAAAATTGGCTCTAGTTTGCGAAGGTATCTGGAACTCCAATACGATCTTTAAGACTAAGGCACAGTACCGAATTATTCTCAACAGCTGCGGTATCACGCCAACAAAAAATGAACTAAAATCGAGGTGATTTCATTCAATGAGTCAATGTGACGATTACATCACAGGGCTACAGCATATGAAATGTTGCTAGAGCATAAGCCTAATCGCTAATTTACATCACACAAAAAACAAAGCGGCGAATGGTTTGAAAATGGCATTATGCTTTCTTCGGGGACTTGGTGGCTTTCGATGGAGACTTGGGCTCTTTAGTGGCCCCGGTCTTCTTGGGCAAAAGCACTGGGTTAATGTTAGGCAGGACACCTCCATGAGCAATAGTCACACCGGCAAGGAGCTTCCCAAGCTCTTCATCGTTCCTCACCGCGAGAAGAACATGCCTAGGGATAATCCTGTTCTTCTTGTTATCACGAGCTGCATTTCCAGCAAGCTCCAAAACCTGCACTCCCAGACACAAATAACGATTCAATCTCAGCGAAATTGTCCATCCTTCAATACAAAATAGTTACACATTTTCAGAAATTGAAATCAGGATAGCTCTGAAATAACAGAAACCAGATGCTGCACATTGAGACATCTCACATTTCCAATGGCACCATTCTGAGACCTACCGGCAGCGGAAGAAGGAATCACACCGATCGATTAAGAAATTGAAGAGTATGATTATTACCTCAGCGGCTAAGTACTCGAGGACGGCAGCCATGTAGACTGGAGCACCAGTTCCAACACGCTGTGAGTACCTTCCTTTCTTCAGATACCGACCGATTCTTCCAACGGGAAATTGAAGACCGGCTTTCACAGACCGGGACACTGGCTTCTTCTTCGGACCACCACCTTTCCTTCCTCCGGCGCCCTTCTTCACCTTCACTGTTGAATCCATTGAATGCTCCTTGGTTTGCCGATTAGAGACAAGAAAAATTGTTGGGACGCTAGATTTGTAGGTCTGAAGCAAAGTCAGATGACAGCGGCTGGCGCGGTGCCGCTGATTTATAGAGCTTCGAACGCCTAAAGGGTGATTCGGAAGGATGGCCTAGCGGGCGCCACATGAACGTTGGATTAAGAATTGTCGACGGTCTAGATGTTTTACATAGCTATCCACGTGATTTAAATTCAGCCAATGGGAAGCGATTTTATTCCTTTCTGATTTCTTAAGGTTTTTTTTTTTTTCTTGCCATTAACTGTTATTGTTTTAAATAGATCATGCATTGTATGAGGCTGGCTAGTCACATTATTCCTGGTTTAATGTGAATAATTTACGCATTATATAAAAATATTTTTGGCATTGATGATTAATAGTTTGAAAAATTAGTGTTAGAAAAGTTTTAAAAATTGGTTGAAAAAGATTCAATTTCTTATACTTATAAAGACATCAATTAAATAAACAGTAGCTGAATAATTATTTAATCTTTCAACTACTATTGATTGAAAAATGTGATGAGTTCGAATCTTGGAGAGCAATGCACGAGTTATCACAAAAATAATTATTTTATTCCATGTATTGTAGTCCCTCCGGTCCTAATTATAAGACAACATTTGAGAGTTAGTTTTGGTCCTAATTATAAGACAACATTCTAATAATTGTCAATTTTTTCCTAAAATACCCTTATTTTATTCTCTCTAGTGTGTTTGATTTTTTGTGAGTATATGTATGTGGACGCGTATACTCTTAGGTCAACGAACCTTTTAGATATATATATGTGTGTATGTGTGTGTCTATGTATGTATATATGTGTGTGTCTACACACAAATATCTATAGACATTATAGACACACACACATATATATGTGTGTCTACATATATGTATGTATGTATATATGTTTGTGTCTACACACATATATTTTGTGTGTGTGTGTGTGCACACACATATATGTATACATATATGTATGTATGTATATGTGTGTGTGTCTACACACATATATTTTGTGTGTGTGTGTGCACATATATATGTGTGTGTCTACATATATGTATGTATGTATGTATGTATATAAGGACATTTTAGGAAAATGAATAAATTTAACTAATTTAACTTCTTTCCTTAATCCCCCAAAATCGGTTAAATATGTCTTATAATTAGGACCGGAGGAGTATTAATAATTTCCAAGAGATCTATTTATTTTTTAACCAAGAAAAAAAATATGACCAAACAATAAATTATACCGGTAGACTTTTTTTATGGGCGGAAAGCGGTGGGGCTTGACTGTGTTAAAACAGGCAAATATATATATTTAGATTAGTGGTAGAAATTACTTTTTCAATGTAATTTACGACGTACAAAGTATGTATTTGAGGAATTTTATTTCGACTACATGAATGTGTTTCTTAAATGTCAACTCAAACAAGCATGTATTACTGTATACATATTAGTTTGTTATTGATGAAGAAGTACCACAATTGCATAAACCCAATTGTGCTCATGACCATGTAAGGGAATACAATTTAGTGTTTGTTTTGAATAGTGATTGGAGTATTTAGAAGTAGCTTTTTAATCATGACTTATGACTTATGTATACGATGGGAGTTTTATTTCAATTTACGTAAAGAAACACTTTTCTAGTTTCAAAAGTGATCTCAAACAAGCACTAATATTCAAGGTACGTTAGTAATTAAGCCTTAATATAGCTTTTCTTTATCTATACAAGTGATATGGTTTATGGTTTACAAATAAAGTCTACATAAACGGTTCCATGTATAAGGTTTTTTTTTTAAACCTTAATATGTGTATGTATATAAGTTACAACTTTGCAATTATAGTCGCCAATAATCGAAAATGTATAACTGACACATACATTCCTTTCCCTTAATGAGAAGGATTACAAAAAAATAATGTGTCCATGGAAATATTTGACAGGAATACATAAAAAAAAGTCTTGCGAGTGATATTAATTAAGCCTTAAAGTAAATATATGATAAGAGTTTTATCTGATATACAAAAAAGTGTTTTATAAAACACTTTTTTTACTTCCATTTAAAACATTTTTTTGTACTTACCAAACAAGCAGTTCAAAATGAAGAGCTATGGTTTGAATCATAGAGTATTTGAAGCTATCAAGATTTGTGCAATTTTTTTTTTTTTTTTGCTAAAAAAATTTTAGGAAAGGGGTTGGGCTCACCCACAATCCAAGGGTAAGGCGCTTGGAGATCAGTCCATGGGCTTTAACCAATGTATATTGATACTAAAAAAAAGGCTTTAGCCATGGTGATGAGTTCAAACTTATTAAGGGTGGTTTTGTACAAAGTAAAAGTGATTACTCTCTGTTTACTATGGATTGGGATAATTGTGTGGTGTTTGTCTTAGTATATGTAGATGATTTGTTAATTACCAATAGCTCTGAAGAAGGTATTAGTTATGCCAAGGATTTGCTGCATGATAATTTTAAGATTAAAGATTTAGGACATATGAAATATTTTCTTGGTATAGAGATAGCTAAATCTGAAGCAGGTGTGGTTTTATCTCAATGAAAGTTTGTATTGGATTTACTATCTAACACATGCATGACACTACTGGAAAAAGACAGATTTGCGGCGGAATTTGCGAGGACAGAATTTCCCTCGCAAATTTGGGTCATTTTGCAAGGGAACAAGGATTCCCTCGCAAAATATATGATTTTTGCGAGGGAACTTTTATTTCCCTCGCAAAAATTAGTGACGTTTGCGAGGGAACCATTGTTCCCTCGCAAAAATGAGTAATTTTGCGAGGGAACTTGAGTTCCCTCACAAAATATCACAACTAGAAAATTCATAATTTGCAGCGGATTTTGCGAGGGACAACAATTCCCTCGCAAAATGGGTGATTTTTTGTGAGGGAATAAGTTTTCCCTCACAAAATGGGCGCTTTTTGTGAGGGAAGAAGTTTTCCCTCGCAAAAATTAGTGGTTTTTGCGAGGGAACTGTAGTGCCCTCGCAAAATGACGCCATTTTGTGAGGGAGTCGTGGTCTCTCGTAAAAACCTTAATCAAAATTCCTAAATCGCATTTCTCCTATGAACGCAAGCTCCTTCTCTTTCAGATCCCCAAATTCAACTTTCATTCCAATACTCACGACATACTCCCCCCTCGGTCGGTCATCTTCATTGCTCTCACCGTGCTTCCACCGAGATCCACCACACCGCCGTCACCCTCTCTCTTCCCCTATTCACAATCACCGCAACTCCGGCGTTTTCCATCTCACTTCTCCTTGCATCGTCGACCGAGTCCAAGATCCTCAGGTCCAATTCTCACACTCAATTCCTTTAAATTTCGTTGATAATTTCTCATTTATCTGCTTCCCCCCTCTATTCTAGCGGAAAGAGCTGCTGGACCCGGCGATTAAAGGCACAATCAATGTGCTCACGGCGGCTAAGGAAGCTGGAGTGAGCCGTGTCGTGTTAACTTCATCCATCTCTTCCATTACTCCGAGCCCTAAATGGCCATATGATGTTATTAAGAATGAAGATTGCTGGACCGATATCGAATACTGCAAGGAAGAGTTATTCCTATGCCTAAATATTACGATCGCTGTGTTCTTTGTCTCTGATCTCGAGTTATGTCTTGAAAAATCTCTTGTCAATTTAATTCGCTGATCAACTTGAGACTTTTTGTCCGTTTATACAGGCTCCAAAAAAAGGTGGAAAAGCTCCGGTCGCGGCTACTAAGAAGAAGCAGGTGTGTTTCTCTGATTGTCATAACTTCAATTAAAATATCGGTTTCATTTAGGTTTTTATTTGAAATCATGGTATATGATCAGCCTCCATTTTTTGGGTTCCATTTTAGGACAAGGTGGTGAATCCGCTATTTGAAAAGCGTCCGAAGCAGTTTGGGATCGGAGGTGCATTGCTTCCTAAGAGAGACCTGACACGATTCGTCAAGTGGCCCAAGACTGTTCAAATCCAGAGGAAGAAGAGGATTCTCAAGCAAAGGTTGAAGGTCCCTCCAGCTTTGAATCAGTTCACCAAAACACTTGATAAGAACCTTGGTATGTAAACTAGTTGAGCCCTAGTGTTCATGAATTTCTTAACACAAATTCTCTGGTTTTTCTTAGCTTCTGTTATGCCTTTGGATACTTATTTCGGTATCTTGTTTCGATATATATTGTTCTGAAGAGTATTATTTTGACAGGTTTATTAAACAAAGTGGTTGCTCTATATTTCTCCTTTAGATTTAGATATTTAACTTAATTTCATCTAAATTTAAAAAAAAAAATTATTGATTGATGTGGACCAGCATATTTGAACAGTGCTGCACTTCATTCCAGAATTCAGTGCCTGTAAATTGTCGTCGGTGTGTCTAACGGGTAGCTTATTCTCAGCTTCCTGACTAAAGTTTTGGGCGCTTGCATGTATCAGTGGCGTGGCTTTTTGGGTAGTGTAGATGTTTGATGATGTTCAATAATTGCATTATGCCTGTTCTGAAATATTTTTGAATTATGGAGTATCAGCATAATTATTACTCCTTTCCTACAAGAACTAACTAATTAATTTGAGTAGATTAAGGATGTTAGTTGAGTTAATTAATATGATATGTTCTTTTTAAAACATCCTAAGCTAAGCATGTTCCTTAATTCCCTCTCTCCCCTCTCCTGCTTGATTTGATTATTGTTGAGGGAATGTCAATAGGGTTAAGAATGAAGACAAATTAGAATTCTCCAAGATTCTAGAGGCAATCAAGGTAATTTATGGATGGATTTTGGTTCTTTCTTTTCTTTCTTGCTTCGTTTTTTGGGCATTCTTTTCACTTTTTGTATTACTTTTGTTCAGGCCAACTTCAATGACAAGTACGATGAGTACAGAAAGAAGTGGGGCGGTGGGATTATGGGATCTAAATCCCAAGCCAGGACCAAGGCCAAGGAAAGGCCTTGCCAAAGAAGCGGCACAGAGAATGACTTGAGCTTCCTGCTTGTTTGCTTCAGGAAAATTTGATTTTGTTTAATTTTGTTTAAAATATGGCTTCTATACTTTCTATTAGAAGTTTTTTGAAACTTTTAGTTGATATTGAAAGTCCTAATTGTCCCATGGAATGAATCAGGAACTAAAATCATCTGTCAAAGATGAAAAGGGCCAGCACCCAAAAGTAATGCACAACCAAAAGGCACACCACCACTGTCATCAAAAGCAGGGTCATCTGCCACAACAGCTTCTGGGCCTGTGAGTGAAGAAGAAATTAGAGCTGTTTTAATGCAGAAGACTCCAGTGACCACGCAGGATCTTGTTGCTAAATTTAAGGCTAGATTGAGATCTTCAGAGGTAAGCTCTGCCAAAAGCTTTTGCTTTATCTGTTATGCTAAATGACTTGATTTTTCCTGTAATCTATATTCTTACCTCACCGTCACATTATGTTTTTTTTTCCTGCCTGTTAACCCATTTTTAATTCATATTTGATTAAATCTTGATATGCAAAAATTTTCAAATGGATTGCTGCTATTTATGAGACTTAATTTATGTGTTATATTTTGTATGGACCAACTTGTTAAGATAATGCTGACCGTCAATAATGTTATGGTCGTTTAGGGAAGGAGTGCCTTGTTTAATTAGATGGACATGTAAATTGTGTTGCAAGTAAGGATAGGAATCAATAATTTGATGTCCTGTTGAACTTGGTTGAGGCCACCCAAGGATTATAATAATGCCAGTTAAAGATATTGTTATGCCATATCGGCATGTCCTGCCACGGTTGAAATCACACCTTGTTTCTGTTTGTTTTTCTTACACTGAATACAGAGTAAATGAAAAGAAAGACAGACAATACTGCCTTGGATCATTTAGACTCTTTTTCTTTCCTGATTTCCCCCCTCTTTGGTGGTATCTGAAGTGGAGGAGGGGTGGTTAAAAAGATTGCCAAAATAGTTAGATGCTTGTTACAATTTAGAGCAAAAACTTGTGATGCTTTTGTGGCATTCTTTTTCCCTCATTACAGTAATTCCTTTTGATTTATGCCTGATCCATTTCCATAATCTTTTTCCCTCATTGCAGTACTTCCTAGTTTCAGATTTTTTATTTTGTTACTTGCACGTTCTTGATATCATGCAAATGTAAATTATGAGGTCAAGTTTTCTGATAGATAAAATGTTAGTGCTCATTCATTAGTGGTAATTTGCATGGCATTTCAGGCATTAAAGTGATGGCAGAAGTGGATGACCGTGGTGGTGATGACAATACTGGTGGTGATGATGACCACCAGACTGCTGCTATTTAGACTTCTTTTTAGTTCATTTTGGTCACAACATTATAATTTGTAATATTTTGTTTTTCTTGTTATGTAAACTCTTATGATTGTTATAATTTATTTTTATGATATATATATAAATCTTTTTATTTCTTAATTTTTAATATATTTTTTTGTAATTATTATTTTTTAAAAAAAATAAATTGAAATTTACGAGGGAAAATTTTTTCCCTCACAAAATCCATGGATTTGCGAGGGAACAAATTTTCCCTCACAAATTTGCGAGGGAAAATGGAATTTTTCCGTCGCAAAATGATTTGCGAGGCATACTTTTGCGACGGAACTTTTTCCGCCGCAAACCAATTTTGCGACGGAAAATAGCTTTTTTGCGAGGGAATTTTTCTGCCGCAAAAAACAGTTTTTTTAGTAGTGTGAGTGGATGTAAACCATTAAGTATTCCGATGGCACATAATTTGAAATTAATGCCTTTTCAGGAAGGAAAACACAATGTCCAGGATCCGTGTAAGAATGTAGAACAGTATCGTCGCTTGATTGGTAAATTGATTTACCTAACAATGACTAGACCTGACATTTGTTTTTGTGTGCAGACATTAAGCCAGTTTATGCAAAAACCGACTAAGTCACACATGGCAGCAACTAGAAACGTTCTTAGATATCTAAAGGGTACCGTTGGACTTGGTATAAAGTTGAGTTCTGATGGAAATTCTAATCTAGAATGTTTTTGTGATTCAGATTGGGCTTCTTGTGGAATTACACGGCGCTCGGTCACTGGATATTTGCTCAAATTTGGAGGATCTCTTGTGATGTGGAAGACAAAGAAGCAAACCACGGTGTCAAAGTCATCTACACAGGCTGAATATAGGGCACTCAGTATGGCCACATCTGAAATACTTTGGGCACGTGGACTGCTTCGTGACTTGCGGATTCCACAAACGTAACTAGTGCCGATCTACTGTACAGAATTGCAGCAATACACATCGCTGCAAATCCATTTTTTCATGAGCGAACGAAGCACATTGAAGTGGATTGCCACTTTATTCGTGATAAATGGCGAGAGGAAGTGATAGACTTTCTGCATGTTCGTTCTCATGAGCAAGAGGCTGATTTGTTAACGAAACCAGTGCCAGGAGACGTCCAACGCAAGTTATTGAGCAAGTTAGGGTCTATTGACATATTTGCGTCCCAACTTGAGGGAGAGTGTTAGAATATAGAATATATATGTATTGTAATACTCTGATTGTATATATGCTGATTGTATTTGTTTTTCACCAGTTGAACAATTAGGAATAAGTGACTATAAATATTTTCCACAGGATATTATTAGTGAGTAGTGTAAACTTCTATATTCATGAATAAGGGCCCGTTTGGATGAGCTTTTAAAAAAAGTAATTTTTTTTCCATTGCTTTTTAAAAAAGTGCTTTAATTGGAAGTTAAGCACTTTTAATGTTTGGATATACCATTTTGAAATAACTTTTAAATAAAAAAGCTATTTGGATGTTAAAATAAAGAAGCACTTTTTTATTAGTAAAATTACTGAAATGGGCATATAAAAACACTTCTTTTTACATTCGTTTGGATAAAAAAGCACTTATGTTAAAATTTTAGAAATATTATATTCACTAATTGAATTTAAAATTATAATATAATTGAATTTGAATAATATTAAAATTAAACTGTGGATATAATTTTTCATAAACCCATATAAATCAAAGTTGTTATCAAATATTTCTTTTTAATTTATACACAAATGACTAAAAAAAACAAAAATTAAATAGTATACATCATGCTATATAACCAATGCATTAATTAAAAAAAAAAATTTGAATAGCAATGTGAGTGCCATCTATAGCTCCTATACAATCCTTAAAGTATGGCCAATATCGTTCATCTTCCTCGATAAATTTTGGAGCTTCTCTAAACATATTATCAGCAGGCTTAATAATTTCAAGTCCTAAACTTTCAACAAAGCTTAATACACGATTAAATTGCCTCCACACTGTCTCTCCAGAACGTTGAAATCTCTTTTCAACGTCTTTGTAAGTGGCTCCATGACCAATCATGTACATGGCCACGGCTTCCTCAACGCCGACATGCTGTGTTGGCTTTAATCCAAAGTGTTGAGTCAATTCGCTTACCAAATTTCTAAACACATGCTTTCTCATCCGAAATTGCTCAAAAAATCGATTTTCATTTCCTCTCTTCAATTCTTCTACCCATCCATGTCCAAAAAGAATTGATGTTCTCTTTTTCTGTTTGTGTACATATAGAGAACGATAATTTGAGATAGCAACAACAACTACTCTAGTTGCAAGTAATGTATTCTTCTTCATAATATATAATCTATTTGCATTTTCGTAGTTATCGTTGTCTGTGTCAGAGGTATCAGACATCCTGTGCAACCAAACAAAGAATATCAATAAACAATTATGATCATATTGTCTAAACAAAACTATAAGCATGGATAGACAATGGCACAACTTATCAAAAGGACACAATTACACAAATACAATGATTAAACAACTGGACAAATAGGTCCATTAATCATTCAGTGTTCTGATCTGAAAAACAGTAAACACTTAGAACTGTAATGTAAGAGGAAACTCCTCCTGCTTGATCTCATCATATCACTTATTTCATTTATGCACAAAACCATAGACCTAAAAGAAACATTTAAATCAGGATTGCTTGAACCCAAAGCTGCGATTATTCTTTAAGATATTAACTGAAAACAGAAACAGCATGTGCTATCTATACAGCATGCCAAGAAAAAAAGAACTTTAAAATTATGCCATCATTGCCATGCGCTATCTATACAGCATCATGTCATAGCTTTTCATTGCTAACAGAACATAAATCCTACACGGCACAGATGTATTTATTTCATCCAATAATTAAGATTTGACAACAATGTTGCATTATGACAATTATGCATCCATCTGAACTAGGTACGCTTATTATGCTCTTGTTGGCCTGATAGCATTTTGATAAAACTTCCATTTTACCATACAATACTAGAGGGCAAAAACATCATAAGGAAAATACTAGAGGGAAAAAACATCATAAGGAATCACTGTGAAATTATTGCAAGTGCAAAAACTGGAAGCAGGAAGATGAAGATGCCTATCAAAATATATTTTACCATACAATAGCACTCGCAAGTCTGCTACCCATCATTTGTGAACTTAAATTCAACACTTATTGTTCCCTTTTACCCCTCATATACAACCTATCTAACTTACATTTTCATCAAAATAACAAGAAAGCCCAAGTTGCCAAATTTGGAATTCATGCCAAATCAACAAAAGCATAAGTAATATAAAAAAACCCTCACCCCCACACTTAAACAGGGCAGTGTCTTCACTGTCACAAAGGATACACAGACATGACGTTCATGAACATGTTAAAACTATTCAATCCAATTCACATGTAAGTAGGCATATTAGTTAGACCACTCATAAATGATCAACCATATATAATGAACATGCACAATACGGTGAAGCCAAGTAATTATATGTGTCAGAACACTCATAAAATGATCAATCATATACAATAAACACACAACACAGTGAAACCAAATATCTGGCTAACATGTACACCAGGAGACTGAAAATAAAGCTTCATCAACAATGTGAACTATGCACAAATTCAATAAGTGTTGAACTTTGATTCTGCTGTTAAAAAATCAGAGATAGGAATTGATTATTACTCTTTCTGGCGGATTTTCTACTGCATACCTGCGTTTTTTCCCCCCCTGAATCCAATTACCACAGTAGGACCCAACTCCCAAGAGCTACTGTATTTAGTATTTAGTGGATATTTATTTGTTTATCCTGTGGGGACAGTGAAGAGGATTGAGTAATACTTTGGTGGGTAGAGAATGAACGATGCAGAGTCTCTCTCTTGAGGGACCATGAAGCAGGGATGAGTCGAACTACCTCTTTTCCCACTTGAAGGACACAATAATCATGTGCCACTAGGGCCCATCCAAGATACCTTACCCTCATAATCCTTATGCTTTGCTTGCATACTGATATTTGATCTCTATGAATGCATTTACACAAAAAACCAGACTTTAATTCCGTTTCTGGCTTCCCTCCTTCAGAAATCCCCATCATACCGCTAACACTATTTGATTTTGGGTCAAACTTATGTAGTAGTAAAATGCATGATGTTCACCAACTATTTCGTCCATGGTTACAACTTACAACTTACAATAATTGTAGCACCCCCACAAATGTTCCAATGTTTGGTGACAAATCCCACCTAACCAACCTATGCATAACTATCCCCACCCCCAAACAAATACTCAAATACTCTCAATTTTACCACACTCACTCATCAGTTAAATAACTTGTTTATGCTCTCTATAAATAGACACCCTCATTAGAGTCTATAAATACATCACGACACTATGGCAGACTAGCGAAAACAAACAAACAAAAAATTCACACTAACATTCAGCCATAAGAAAAAGGTAAAAATTAAATTTGCTTGACGAAAGGAAAAGATGGATATGGAATCCAAGCAAATTAAAGACATTACCATCAAGATACCCATTTAAAGAAAAATAAAGACAACGCGAGTTTGATAATAAAAACCTAGGAAGCAGTGATCATGGCACCAGTCAACCTCCAACACAAACAAAATTAACCCACAAAAGAATGCAAACAGATTACCATCAAGATACCCATTTAAAGAAATATAAAGACAAATCACAAAGCACAATAAGGGAAACCAAGACTCTAAAAATAAGCTTTAGAGGCTCACCATACTGGCGAGGAAGCGAGGTCGTCAATTTCACGGCGCGATTAGGCGCAAAGGACAGTAGACGGCGCGAATGATGTCGACGGAGAGGGAGTATTCGCGCGAAAGCAAAGAGAACAGGGTAAGATACAGGGGTATCGGGTGTCACCAAATGTCCAATAATAAAATACCGTACTCATTTTACTTTCTCTCTCTTCTATCGCAATTAACTTTTTTTAAAAGCTCCAAATTGTAGCTTCCAAAAAAAGTAGAATTTTGGACTTTTTTGCTAATTTTGCTTTTTTTTTAAGTTGTTATCCAAACACCTAAAATAACAAAAAAGGACTTTTTTGTTGAGAAAAAAGGACTTTTTTTATAAAAAAAGCCCATACAAACGCAGCCTAAGAAGATTTCCGTTTTGTCTCTGCCTTGTTGCATAGCCCTGATCCAAGATTATCAGGTTGAGAGTCCAACAGGCTTTACCCTTGAATTTGCCATCTCACTGGTTTTGAGTTTTCTTCTGTATATAGGTTGGTTCATTCTTGAGACTTTAATAAGCCTCATACATACATACATACACATATAAAAACAAAAAACGCAAGAGGCGTGTGTTCTTTTATATAGCTTGCTTTTATTTTGTTGGGTGTGTGTAGGAGATGATGATAAAAATGAAAATGAAACGATCCAAGCAACTTGAACATTGGCTGGGGCCCAAGATTTTCAATTCTCTGTTCACTTCTATTTTGATGAGGAAAACCTGGGGTAATTAAACTCAAGAAAAAATAGATTTTTTTTTTTTTAAAAAAAAAAGTACATGGAGGGAGTTGAACAACATAAACCACACGTATGTGACGGATATGATTTTAGAGCTAGACGAAAGGGGGCGAAATGCTTTTTCGGGTCCTCTCACACCCTTGGTTGTATTTTACTAACTTCGGTCTTAATTATAAAATTATAAAATCGGGTTAACTTTTTTCAAAGAGATTAGAGAAACTAAATAAATTATTTAATCATATTATATTTTATGTATTCTTAGATTATATATTACTTTATTAGTCAAACTAATTAGTTTGGAGAAAAAAATAAAATAAAAAATCTAAAAGTAATTTAATGAGCTTCCTTAATTTCTCTAAAAGGTTAACTTAATCTTATAATTAGAACTAGATGGAGTCCTATGTTTCTATGCTCTTTTTTTTCATATATTATCATATATCCATATCATTAAAATTACCTAGTCAGCCACCTACTTCAGCAACTTTCACGGTGTTTATACTACATCATCAAACTTAATATCATCAAGGTCCTTTTCAAACTACAAGAATTAACGGTATGAAACAGAGTAAACTTGAAGTACAAAAACCACTTATTTAGAATTTCAGGGATTACAACCAAATTAACATAGTACTAAGTATTAACCCTTAAAAAAAGTTGCGGTTATTCTAGGCAGAGTTTAGACGGGTGAGCAACTATCAAAGTTGCGAAATATGCGGCACTTGATGTTGGGCATTTGGTACGTATTATGCGTGCATTACGGTTATATTTCCACGTCCTTTTCAAATATATGTATGATTATTTTACAAGAGTTTACCAATTTGTTAGACGGGCCTCCACCTTCTCCGTCTTCCCCCACCCCACTCACAGACATCACATATTCCCCTCCTTCCTTCGCATAATTCTTCGCCATCGCTCCATCCTCATGTACTTCTTTCCCTTTCATTTGGTTTTCCGGCAACCCTTGCCGCCCTTGCTCAACGCCGCCGTCTGGACCTTTCTCTTGTTCACTACGGTGGTTCTGGCGTCTCTGGCTCCCGTAATTGCATTTACTTTGGCCTTATCACCCTGTGCCGGCGGTGCCGGCGTTAGTATTCCTTTGCAATTTCCTGGAGAGACGGTGTGTTTGCCGGAACACACCGTGATCACTAGGTCCCACTTGGATTTTTTCTTGCCAACCTTGTTTGCTACTTTGGTTGTCGGTCTTTCGACTTGCCTGCTCCGTTCTCTCGCCTTGTAGGAAGGCTCGTGATCCAGCCTTGGCTTATATCTTTTGGGTTGATTTAGCTTAAACAGCTGAAATTTTGTACTATGTAAATCATCGGAAAAAAAATATACGTCTGCTTCATGTTTAATTAATTTCTTCTATTGCATATCCTCTTTAGTCTCTGTATTTCTCTGACGATTATGCCCAAATTGGTACTCAGTATTTGCTTAAGCATACTTTTCCCCACCATGAACGCTCATTGCTCGTGAACTCATGACGTGGTTAAACTGAAGTCGTTGATTTTGATATATTTTGTTGTTGTTGTTGGGACGTTTTTGCCCCTCTGTCGAAGCTAAAATTTCATACTTATACGTTGCAAGGGGTTCAATAGAATATTAATTTGGAGTGCTTGATGATTGTCAATAGAGGATTCATCACATACGAGAATTTGAAAGTCTGATTCATTTTTAAAATTCAATCATTCAACTTCTCATCTTAAAAGTTCGTAGTTGTGCAGCGTAAGTAAGGAGATGATGTACATGCCGTTGGATCGAGATCCCTACTAGCTTCTAGCTTCTTTCTTTCTTTCTTTCTTTCTTTTTTTTTAACCAAAAATATATATGATATTAGTTAGATTTAGGGCCTGTTTGTATGGGTTTTTTTATATAAAAAAAGTCCTTTTTTCCCAACAAAAAAGTCTTTTTTTGTTATTTTAGGTGTTTGGATGAGAACTTAAAAAAAAAAAAGCAAAATTAGCAAAAAAAGCCTAAAATTCTGCTTTTTTTGGAAGCTACAATTTGGAGCTTTTAAAAAAAGTTAATTGCGGTAGAAGAGAGAGAAAGTAAAATGAGGACCGGTATTTTATTTTTGGGCAATTGGAGACACCCGATACCCCTGTCTCTCTTTACCCTGTCTGTTCTCTTTGCTTTCGCGTGAATACTCCCTCTCCTTCGACATCGTTCGCGCCGTCTACTGTCCTTTGCGCCTAATCGCGCCGTCAAATCGACGACCTCGCTTCATCGCCAGTAAGGTGAGCCTCTGAAGCTTATTTTTAGAGTCTTGGTTTCCCTTATTATGCTTTGTGATTTGTCTTTATTTTTCTTTAAATGGGTATCTTGATGGTACTGTGTTTGCGTTCTTTTCTGGGTTAATTTTGTTTGTGTTGGAGGTTGACTCTTGGTGCCATGATCACTGCTTCCTTGGTTTTTATTATCAAACTCGCGTTGGTTTTTCACCCTCCTACCTCCTAAGTGGGTTTGTTTTTCTTTGTTGAGTCTCTGATCCCAGCTTGAATTATCTAAGGAAGGATATAGAGAGAGAAAGGGGAAGCAACGGAGCGAAATGGCTTATCTGGTTTTAAATTAGTATTTGTAAGAGGGAGAAAGGAGAGAGGAGGATGGTGGGGCGAGACTCGAGAGTGGGATTACGGCAGGAAAAAAAAATCACTGATGGAGACAAAAATTGAAATCTACATGCGGTTTAGGAGCCAACGTGAATAGCCGTATAGCATTTGTAAATAGTGGAAATGAGAATGGAGGTTAAGGCTAGGAAGTTTCGTTGAAGAGGATTAAGACCAAACAGTTGAAGAAATGAGAGAGTTTGACTAATCAACAAGAAAAGAGGGAGGGGGGAAGGAGAGGTCACATGGGAGAAAAAGTCGAGGCTCATTTGATTGATAGGCATCTTCATCTTCCTGCTTCCAGTTTTGTCTGTCCCCTCTGGTCAGAATAGTATTAAAATGTAACATCATACAAATAGTTTAGATTTTATATTTTAGTTTATATCTCTACAAACCCTGTTGTGACCATCCATGATTCATGACCTAGTAGTAGTCTTGGAACCTGCATTGCAATCCTCACTTCACTGGTTGAGCAATTTGTGCATAGTTCACATTGTTGATGAAGCTTTATTTTCAGTCTCCTGGCGTACATATTATTATTAACCCCTTCACTAACCCTTTGTTCTGTTTTTCAACCAATCTTTTTTTTTTTGCTGTCTCTGTTTTTTAACCTATTTTTCTTCTTTTATTTTCTCTTCTTTGTTCATATATTGTCCTCTCATAATTCAAAGGAAGCTCATTTCCTTTGTTCCCATAACTTCACTCTTCCATGAACTTTCTTTCATCAGGGTACGTTATCTCAACTTTTCACTGCCCTGCTTCTTTTTATATATAATTTTGCTCTTCCTTTCTTTCTTTTGAAGCTTTTTCCCCTTTTGTTCTGTGTGTCATGTATATAATTATATAAAGTTGTGGGGAGACAATCATTGTGACTTCTTTGCACCTTTGCAAAAGGAAAATAAAAACAAATAAAAGTGGCATTATTTTGGGTTCTTGAAAGTACTCATGGGATGACTAGAGTCTTTTCAATTACATTTTAAGGGCTTTTCTTTTGCGATAAGCTTTCCTCTCTCTTTCGTAAGGTACCCTTTCATGGGTTCCCCTGATTCATTATTCTATGAATGAGCTAATAGCCAGATATGATGGGTGGTTTGAATCCATATGGTTGGGCCTTCAAGTGTCCCATAACGTCACTTTGCATGTCTTTCTAGGTTTTTCTTTACATGGGTGAATTTTTCAGTTCAACATTTATAGGCCTTTCATTTTGATTTCTCACACCCATGTTTTATGTTTTTGTATCACAATCTTCAATAATCAGTCCTTTCATTTTTATTTTGACCAGTATAGTAATTTTCAAGATGGGAGTTCAAGTTTGACTTGTTTAATCCATCTGGATTTGTTTGTTTCTAAGTGTTTACTGTTTTTCAGATCAAAACAATGAATGATTAATGGACCTATTTGTCCAGTTGTTTAATCACTATATTTGTGTAATTGTGTTCTTTTGATAAGTTGTGTCATTGTCTATCCATGCTTATAGTTTTTTATTTCGGTTTTAATGATATTCATGCTAGTTTTAACTATTCCTTCATTTGAGTTTAGAATGGCACCAAAAGTAGCTCGTATAACATCTACACAAGAAACATTTGTTCAGTCTAAGAATGTTAGTGAAAGTTCTGCGAATGTAAGATGGAATGATTCAAATACTGAAACTTTCTTGAAAGTTTGTGTTGAGGAGATTGAAGCTGGTAACAGGCCTCACACACATTTTAACAAAGATGGGTGGGCCAATCTAGTTGACAAGTTTAATAATATCACCGGGAAGAATTATGATAAGAAACAATTGAAAAATAGATGGGATGCACTGAAATACGAATTTAGCATGTGGGCAAGGTTGGTTGAAAATGAGACTGGTCTTGGATGGGACTCAGTAAAGAACACTATAATGGCACGTCCAGAGTGGTGGGAAGCCAAGGGCAAAGTATGTATTTCCGACTAATTACAATATTGCAAGTATACCTACATTAGTTTATAATTTACTTACTAATTGGTTATTCATTTTCATTACAGGAGGATCCAAAATATTTGAATTGGAATGTAACACCCCAATTTCTGGCAGTTATGATAACGTAAAAGTGTAATGGTTTTTTTTATAAATAAACACTGAATTCCAAAGTAAATATCATTGAGAAGTGTTACCGCCGCACTTGTAACGGGACAAGTGCAAGGCTACTTATTAACATAAATCCAACTGAAATAAAAATGTGCTTTATTCATAACAAATAAAGTAAAATAAAATAAAATAAATTGAAGGTGCTTCCTCACTTCTCACAGCTAGCCCCAACCTCGAGCGCCCATAACACACAAAAGTCAGCAAACGCTGGTAATCCTAATAAATACAATTTACCTAACACAAATGTATTAATAAAATCAACCATCAACAATAATACAGTAATTGCAGCAATTATCATTCATTATCATTTTAAATTAGTTTAGACCCGGGCCCGGAGCACCCGGAAATCGTCCAGTCACTCCCTGTGACCCGGAACACCCGATAACCGGCCAGTCGACGCTAATAATCAAATTGGCCATAAAACATTTCGTCCTAATGTGCACACCTCTTCCCGAAGTTGCTACTAGTGTCCCGGGAAACCCTGCCAGACACCACTTTAGGAAGAACGGATATAATCAGTTCACATCAATACATATCGGAGGCATAAAGCCTAAAGGTTGTGTTCATCACTTTGGGAGGTACCATCCCAAAGCTATCCTCCCACGATTTAAATTATTTAAATCACACGTGAAATGGATTTCTCAAAATAAATAAATAAATAAATAAATAAATAAATAAATAAATAAATATATATATATATATATATATGTTTCAATCTCGAATGCCAAGCCATTCAAAGCAACAAAAAAAGGAAAAGAACGTACAGGTAAATGGCTTGCAAAAGAAGTTAATTTTGTTTTGTTGGTCAAAGGCAAAAGTTGATGGCTTGGACATAAAACGTACAGGTATATGTGTGCGCGCAAAACATATATGTTCATGAACCATGAAATCACGCAAAACAAGAGGATATGTGCGCGCTTGAGTGAGAAGATGTAGTAGTTCGTTTTCAGAGGGTAATTCATGCTAATAAAAAGGGAAGGCATATAAATAGATATACAAATGCAGCCACATATTTAAGGGTTTCTCACAAAATTCGAGATTAGCATGTAACAATTAATTCATTTAGGGATTAGGGTTACATATAGTATGAATTAACCTAAGCTATATCGGAATTAGATTACATGAACCTAAGACTTATGTGGATTAGGATTCCTATCAAGATTCCTATTAACCTATCAAATTTCATACTTAATTCCTAAACTATATGGGGATTAGGATTGGTCTCCGTCTTTGCTAGCCTTCTAGAAAAGCGATTCGGTGAGAGTGCGGGAGGAGGATGCCGTAGCAGAGAAAAGAGTCGAGCGTTTTCTAGGTTTAGGCGGCTAAACCTAAGTTTATAATTAACGTCTAGGGTTTTTAGCTATGGGCTGGGCTCTTTAATTATTGTCAATTAATAAACTAAAAATTAAAAACATTATTAATTTCTAGATAAACAATTTAAAATGATGCAGATCCACCAAATCTTTAAATTTTATCAATTATCAATTTATATAAGAAAAAGTCTTTTATAAAGTGTAGTAATTTAAAATAATATTAAGATAAGAATAAATTTATTCAATTGTATCATTCAATTAAATTTCAAATTGTTGTTCCTAGATTTTAGGAGAAACTTTAGGAATCAATTTAGCTAGACCTTAATTCTTTTATTATTATTATTATTATTATTATTATTTTCAATCCGGGGTATTACATGGAAGGAACAAGGTCCAAAATTTATGAGTTTGATGGAAACATGTTTCAAAGATGTGGTTGCTACTGGTTATGCTGTTTTTATGCCGCGCAAGCAAATTCTGTCAACTAAGGAAGCCAAATAATGATAGTGATCATGCAAATGAAGGGGTGGGTGAAGGGGATACTGAGGAACATCCCTTGGATCACAATTAGAGGCCAAGAAAAAGGAAGAGAGGGAGGAAAGGAGAGAAAAGGCAAGGGATAGCAGACAAATTGCAACACTCCCTTGACCGGATCCTTGAAAATATTGACCAAGTGTCACAAACATCAAGTGCAAATGACCCTTTTAGCATGAGTAGATGTCTTCTATTAAAAGATGTGCCGGGTTTGGTGAAGGGAAGCTCTACATACATGTTGGCCTCTCGAATCTTTTTCAAGAAACAAAATAGAGAGGCATTTGTTCATTACATGGAAAATGAATCTGAGCTCGCTCTTTCATATTTGAGCATGTTTGAAGTTGAAGATGTTCAAAACTATAGATAGTTTATAGTATTGTGTTATGTTTGAACTTGAACGTGAATTTCTATTTGATGTTGAACATTAGATTATATGGCATAATCTTTGAACCTGAATTGTTGTTATGGTCTATTCATTGCACTTATTAGACAGTTGTTTTGGAAAATTATGGAAACAGAGTTATTTTGTTTAGACAATATGATCATAATTGTTTATTGATATTCTTTGTTTGGTTGCACAGGATGTCTGATACCTCTGACACAGACAACGATAACTACGAAAATGCAAATAGATTATATATTATGAAAAAGAATACATTACTTGCAACTAGAGTAGTTGTTGTTGCTATCTTGAATTATCGTTCTCTATATGTACACAAACAGAAAAAGAGAACATCAATTCTTTCTGGACATGGATGGGTAGAAGAATTGAAGAGAGGAAATGAAAATCGATTTTTTGAGCAATTTCGGATGAGAAAGCATGTGTTTAGAAATTTGGTAAGCGAATTGACTCAACACTTTGGATTAAAGCCAACACAGCATGTCGGCGTTGAGGAAGCCGTGACCATGTTTTTGTACATGATTGGTCATGGAGCCACTTACAGAGATGTTGAAGAGAGATTTCAACGTTCTGGAGAGACAGTGTGGAGGCAATTTAATTGTGTATTAAGCTCTGTTGAAAGTTTAGGACTTGAAATTATTAAGCCTGCTGATAATATGTTTAGAGATGCTCCAAAATTTATCGAGGAAAATGAACGATATTGGCCATACTTTAAGGATTGTATAGGAGCTATAGATGGCACTCACATTGCTATTCATGTTCTTGCTAATAAAAAGATTCCTTTTATTAGAAGAAAGGGAATAACTACCACAAATGTTCTTGTTGTTTGTGATTTTAATATGTGCTTTACATTTGCATTGGTGGGTTGGGAAGACTCTGCACATGATACAAGGATTTTCATGGATACTCTTAGAAAGCCGCAGTTACATTTTCCCCAGCCTCCTGAAGGTAATTATTTAATTTTATTGTGAATGATGACAATTGTTATTATACAGTTGTTCCAAATATAACAACATTTTATTACAGGCAAATACTACCTTGTTGATTATGGATATCCTAATTTCAAAGGGTTTTTAGGACCATATAGAAATACAAGATATCATCTTCCTCAATTCAGATTGGCCCCAACTTTTAGATTACAAAATGAAATCTTCAATTATCGTCACTCAAGTTTAATGAGTGTCATTGAAAGAACATTTGGAGTTTGCAAAGCAAGGTGGAGGATATTGCAGAATATGACCAACTTTGAGCTTGACACTCAATTTGCTATCATATGGGAAACCTTTGCTCTTCATAATTATATAAGGAGAATAAATTCTTGTGATATAGATATGCTTAGAAGATTTGAGAACGTTGATGAGTTTGAAGATACTAATGATGATCATAGAGAATATGAATGGGAAGGGCCAACTCAAAACTCTATTAAATTGATGAAAGAAACAAGGAATGCTATTAGAAATCAATTGTTAAATAGAAGTCCAGTACATCGTTAACTTTTAGTAACTTGTAGTATGATGAATATTATTTCTATATTTGGAATATGGTACAATATGACTCTTTTTTTTTTTTTAATTAATGCATTGGTTATATAGCATGATGTATACTATTTAATTTTTGGTTTTTGGTCATTTCAGTGTATAAATTAAAAAGAAATATTTGATAACAGCTTTGATTTATATGGGTCTATGAAAAATTATATCAACAATTTAATTTTAATATTATTCAAATTCAATTATATTATAATTTTAAATTCAATTATTGAATATAATATTTCTAAAATTTTAACATAAGTGCTTTTTTATCCAAACAAATGTAAAAAGAAGTGCTTTTATATGCTCATTTCAGTAATTTTACTAATAAAAAGTGCTTCTTTATTTTAACAACCAAATAGCTTTTTTATTTAAAAGCTCTTTCAAAATGGTATATCCAAACATTAAAATAGCTTAACTTCTAATTAAAGCACTTTTTTAAAAAAGCAATGGAAAAAAGTCATTTTTTTTAAAGCTTATCCAAACGGACAAATTTAATTAGAATAGTTCTTTCGAAAATTTTCTGCACTTACAATGGCTGAACAATATAATATTGAGCCCTAGTTCAATTGTAGACCCACTTATCAATGCAATGAACATGCATGATGTTTGGAATTACATTTGGGTCCTTAAAAATGTATTTACGTAAAAAATTAATACAAAACTTTTCTCACGTATTTATCTAATATACTATAAATCACGATTGAAAAAATATTTTCGAACACACTATTCTAATAATCAAAATTTATGGTTGAAATCTTGCTTTATCCATGATTGACGGGCTCTGATGTAGACACGACTATATGAAAGAAGCGGGCTAAATATCTAGTGACTAACAACAAAGACGACGAATGGCGACAATAGGAACCAAACACAAACTCCGATTGACGAGAACAGTGTAGACAACACGTCGCAAGGCGATAAGGGTCTGCAACTGCAACTAGAGTGAAGAAGTGAAGTTTCTTTTTACATGGGCAGAGATTGAATATAATAAAATACAAGGGGGCAAATTGGTCACAAAATTTGGCACCCCTAAAAAAAAAAACCCAACTTGGAGGGGACCAAAATAAGAGAGAAACCCAAATTTTAGCTCCCAGCCTCGAAAATTTTCCAGGTGAATTAAGAATTAAGAAATAACCAAAAAATAAAACTGGCGTCGCCCGGACTCGAACCGGAGACCTTCAGTGTGTTAGACTGACGTGATAACCAACTACACCACGACACCATATAGACAGTATTTGGCTCATATTTTTATTTCTAATAAAAACTTAGTGCATGTTTCGGGTCGTGAGTCGGCTCTTTTTGTCGCGGCTAATAAGACTCTGCTTCATGTTTTATCGCCATCCTCTCGCAATAAGTCTCTTTCGGGGAACCCTAACCTTCCTCCGACCATTTTCTCTTCGAGCTCCAACCACCCCTATCCCTTTCTGTTTCTGTGTGTTGAAGGTAAAAGTTAACAGCAATGTCTGCAGCTCTGGACATGACCCTTGATGATATCATTAAGAAAAACAAGAAATCTGGATCTGGTAACTCCAGAGGTCGTGGCCGAGGATCTGGTCCCGGTCCTGCTCGCCGCTTCCCCAATCGCGCCGCCAATCGTGCAGCACCTTATACAACTGCAAAGGTTCGTCAACCATTTTTTTCGGTGAACTTTAAAATCCATGCGCTCTCGATTTGATGTTTCATTTAGTGAAACGATGTTATTCTAACACTAGGTTGGATTTCTTTTTTTGTTGCGATTTAGGCACCGGAGGCGACATGGCAGCATGATATGTTTGCGGATCAGCCTATGGCACCGCACCCACCTCAAGGTGGTCGAGCGTCTGCCATAGAAACGGGGACTAAGCTCTACATATCTAATTTGGATTACGGTGTTTCTAACGAGGATATTAAGGTACTTTTTATTTGATAATAACGGTTCGAACATGCATCTATCTCCTAGAGATATTAGTTTTATGTTCCCTACAAACTCGCTTTATAAGTTTGGATCTTAATGCTTTTGGTTTTTGATTTGGTATAACCTATACCTTTGAATTTTAGATCAGTGTAGGTGAAGAAGCTTTAGGTGGTTTTTGTTTAGCATTTTTCCCCTGAACTTGAACATTACATGAGATCGTTATGAATTTTAGATCAGTGAGTGAAGAGGCTTCAGGTGGTTCTTGTTATAGTTATACATCGTCTTCTATTTGACTTTGTTTCATATGACTTTACCCACGAACTACGGTCTACATTCTTGTCTTGTTACAATAGATTGTGTATATATATGCATTTTAACTTCAATTGAATTTGTGTCAATTTCTATGAATACGTTCCTGATGCGACTTCATACACTAGGCTGGGATTAGTATTCGAACCTCAGAAGCATGAAACAAAAATAGAGAAATTTAGATGAGATTTTTTAATTCCTTTTTAAAATTTCTTTGCTTTGTCGAAACTAATCCAATAATTATGATTTTTTTTTTTCTGTATAAATGTTTAAGCTGATTTTTGGTATCTTGTTTTGTATTTAGAAATGCTTCATTGTTGTTCTGATTTTTTTTACCTTTCTACTATTGTTATTATTTTAAATTTTAAGGTAGAGGTACTTGAAGCAATTTCATGTGTCATTTTTAAAGTTTTTGTTCCATTTCTGAAGGAGTTGTTTTCTGAAGTTGGTGACCTAAAACGGTATGCAATCCATTACGACAGGAGTGGCAGATCAAAGGTATTTTGTCAAGTTGCCATATTCAGCCCTACTGATCAAATCTTTAGTGTACTGATGTATTTTTTAAAACTCTTTTCTAGGGTACAGCAGAAGTAGTCTTTTCACGACGAGTTGATGCTGTAGCTGCTGTAAAGAGATACAATGATGTTCAACTTGATGGTAAACCGATGAAGATAGAGATTGTGGGGACAAACATTGCTACACCTGCTGCAGCTCCTGCTGCTAATGGAGCTCTTGGAAATTCAAACATAGTTCCTAGAATGTATGCCCTTCACTAATGAGTATTTCATTCATGGATTAATTAATTGATCGTCTTGAATTATCTGATTCTTGAATATTAGTGTTTTTTTTGGCATATTATTATCATCTTGCAGTTCATTGTGTGTGTGTGTGTGTGTGTTTGAATGTTTGAGGGAGTTTTTTTTTTTTCAATTGTTTGTTTGATTTTGAGTGTGTTTGGAATTTTTTCTGAGCTTGCTGCAGACAATGGTTGAACCATCTTTAATCCTTTCACTGTAGAAAAAGGAATTATGTTTTAAAATAGAAATAGCTGTGCGGTTTGACGTTTGTGCTGCCTATAACCTAATTATAGTCCTTTTATACTTGTTGACAGTCAGCACTAAGCAGAGGTGATTTTCAACATGTTGGTCTTTGAATGTCTAGCAATATCTGATAGATAACTGGATTGCAAGGAAACTATATGATAATTCATGTGATGTTTTGCATCTTTTGTAAATTCATGTATTTTTCTGCTCCACACTTGTAAACATTGGGCTAGAGCTCTGGAATTTGAATTGGGCATTGAAATTCATTTATTTTTCTGCTCCACACTTGCAAACTTTGGGGTACTTTGAGCTCTGGATTTTGAATTGGGCATTGAAACTGTGTTCGTTTTACTTATACCTAATGATCTGTTTTAGTCTAAAGTAGAGGGTATTCTTGTGATTGTGAAGTTTTCTTTCTTGTTTGTAAGCTTATGTGTCCTTAATCTGTCTATTGAGCAGTGGACAAGGTAGAGGTGGGGCTTTTGGAAGGCCACGTGGTGGTGGTGGTGGTAGAGGACGTGGCTTTCAGAGCAGTCGAGGACGTGGAAGAGGTCGTGGAGAGAAGGTGTCCGCAGAAGATCTTGATGCTGAGTTGGAGAAGTATCATTCAGAGGCAATGGAGACAAACTGAAGGGCTGTCATATATTCTAGTTTTTTGCTATTACGACTGTGGTTGTCAGGTGCATGGTGACAGAACAGCACCTATTTATGTATCTTTATCACAATCCTACTTTTTAGGGGAAGGGAGAGAAGCTTCTTGAGTGGAAACTATTAGACTTGATGTATGGAGTTTGGGCTTCTGTTGTCTAATATTCTTTTATCCTGGGTATGAAATCTGGGTTGACAATCAGAGGTCGGCGTGTTATCTGCACCCATGCTTGCTTTCATTGGCTTTAATCATGTGTTTTATGCAACAAGTGGGTCATGGAGGGGAAACTATGATTTCTTCTGTTCATCCAAGCAAAGCACTGGCTGCAAGATGTTAGGCTGCAGAATTCACCCACAGCTGCTTTGTGAGTTGGTTAGACAGTGGAATCTTCAAATGAGGTAGATTCCCTGCTCCTTACTCCTCCATACCCCCCCCAACACCCCCCCCCCACCCCCGAGAAAGAAAGAAAATCTTTGATATCGTTATCCTTTGGCCTGTTGTAACTGCATGATTGGTAGGTATTAATAACTGATTGGCTTTTTCATCTGGAGAAGTTTCTTATATGTCACTAGATGACATTTTCATTGACTATTTTGGTAATTTTGGCATATTTATCAAGTGAAATGGAACCCTATCATCTGTTCAACTTTACAAATCCAGTTGAGTGCACGGGTCAAGGTAGGACTGGTCAGCAAATGAAGATTTAGAAATCCTTCTCTGTTGGGTTGTTACAGGAGTAGGCTTTGGTGCCATGCAGATGATTTCTGCGGCATTCATGTTCTTGTTGAGACCTCTGAAATGTTTTTGGAAAACCTGCAGTTTTCAAACTGTTTTGTGATCTTCATTACGTGCTAGTAAATATTCAGAATTTATTTGTACTGTTTGAACGTTAAATTGAGAAAGGTGTGAGGAGCTTTTCACATTTAGTATAGTCATTGGCAGTTTGGATTTGGTGGTTGTGTCCAACCTAATACTCTTCGGTCATGCTGTGTACGCCTCACTGCTGCTTTGCTGTGGAAGGATATACTTGCTGGCTGATTACAGTAAAACTAGTGCATAGGCTATCGTAATGAGAGCTCCGTCAAACTTTGCATTTTTGTTGTTGATTGTGGGAGAGGCCATTACCCTAATAATTCTCCATCGACATGTGCCCTGTCAAGGATGCGGCATGGCATGGTTAGATTGCCGAGTTATCTGAGAGTAAATATACCTAGTTAAAAAGTTCATACATTGTCAGGGTTGTGAAGCTGTTGGCTGCTGCAGCAAATCTCTGTTGATGTATCCCGTCAGATGTTGCGGTTACGTGGTCCAAGATTGTTCAATGCCTTTCCTGGCATTTCTTGAACAATTCAGCGCGTGATTATTTCAGTAATTCAGTTCATTGTGATCCGTCTTGTCTAATGTCATTTTGGGAAGAATGCTAGATTTTTGCCATAATGTGGAGTCTGACGCTTTTTTTTATTTCATTGAAATATTCATTGGTTATGTAAGATGGTTAAAACTGTTAGAAGATTGTGCTAGACTTCGTTAAGAGTAACAAGTAGAAAAGTTGCAACCTAGGTTCCCTCCATTGTCTACCGTTCCTGACTATTTCAAATTTAAATTTTAAATTAAATTTGATGAAGCTCCACCGGAGGAATGTCCCATTGCACGAATTGATTTTAGCACCTTAAGAAAAAAAGGTGGGTTGAGCTCTAATTTGCTCCTGGCCACTCCCCCGCCCCCATCAATAAAGAAAAAAAGAAAGGCAATTGTGAACTACCCTGATTACAAGGGTAAACTACGAAGCTTTTGGCTTGGCGAACTTCTCCCAGAAAGAAAGGATGAACATCCATAAATACATAAATACTGCCTTCACATAAGGAACCACGAAGTTCCAACATGAGGAGGGCCAATACCATGGATATAGCAATCTGAAGAAAAGACTTATTAGATGCCTTAAATATTGCCCAACCTGTATCACGTCATAAAAAATTTATATCAGCAACAAGCCAACAACAAATCAATTGACTGGTCCGAAAACTCCGGTGACGTGTTACCCAAGAAATGATAGCTAAAGAAAATTTACAGGACGTTAATTTGGGCAAATGAAATCGTAAATGGAGCTCAAGTTTATAAATTTAATTTGGGCACGAAAGAAGAGAAAACTAGTCAAATGTATATACTCACAGGAAAAAGCAAATCTAATGCTTCCCAGGCGGCATGACGGACAGTTCTAGTGGGATACAGTGGACCTCCCGGAGAAGTGAAACTATACAGGCATGTTTTCAATCTGGTAATTGTAGCCAGTCTCAGTTCCATCCCTGTGATAATATGACCCGACGAACACAGGAAAAACAGGTAAGGTTGAGATATGAGTGCCAGCCTAAATCATCTGGAGGGTAAATAATGTACCTTGAAGTACTTTAATTTCTTTGAGGTAATGTAGTAGCACTGGTTCCACTTTTAACTTCTGAAGCTGACCAACAAAAGAATTTCGACAGCTTCAGACAGGATCAGATCTTCATTTCTTAATAGTATAAATGACCACGAATATTCAATGTACCTGATCAGTCAGTTCGGTAACGAATATGTCTGCTGGACCACCAAGGAATATTGCGTTTGGGAAATTCGGGCATTGTTTCAAGAAGCTTTCCATTTTGTCAGCTGCAAGCAAAATAATGTATTATTGAGAATAGTGCAATTCCCACTGATAGGCTCAATAACCATTCCGGATCATGTTTACCTGAGTTATAAAATAGAATAAATCTTGAAAGCAAAAGATACATATCTCGCTGAGCCTGAGAATTTAGTGAAGAGTAGTGAATTTCAGAATGCAATTGCAAGCAAGAATAAAAAAAAGCAAATTTTATTTTTTGTTCAAAGGGTTAACTGACCTGTACAGGGATTTTATTCAATCGTGAGTTGTCCAATGCAACATCCTCCAGAAGGTACTGAACTCAATTGAAAACACATGCAAATAAAACAAGGGGAAATACACAAATAAATTGGTAAACATTAAAATGAATTATAACATTGCTCAAAATCACACAATGGCATATGAACATAAGATTATCAGTATTGCTCTTACATGAAATAGGGACTGGAAACGCCTCGTGTTTGATTGAATGTCAATCCTGCGCAAGGCCAACATTTCATTGCAACAATGTTTCAGGATTAAATTTATCAGTACATGGCTAGGTCCATTCTAAGAGGATATAGCTCATGCAAATTGACTCGTGAGTTTCTAACATTTTCCATTATTTGTATTTCTGCTGTTTGGATTAGATTCTTCTTGAACTGACAATGAAATAGGACACAGAAATAGACCTGAAGGTTGAGGTAAATGATAAATTCACACAATCTCAAAATTGATCCGGAAAGTTGAAAACACTTCAACCTTTTCCATTTAGAAGCTGAAAATTATGGAAGAATTTAGATATCGAACATGATTTATAGCGTTATATCATTGTCCAAGGATGATCCATAAAGATTCCCAAAATTCATGTACTTAGAGACTGTCATACTACTCTGAATTTCTGGAGGGTTTTGATTAGGAGGACGTCGAGTGGCTTCTTTAGATATTTACTTGTGCAATGGTTAGAAGTGAATTCAAGAGAGGAGAAGAAAGGGGTAGATCGTCCCCAATTATAGGGGAGTTGCTGAAATTGTGGGAGGATAGAAATGATAGGGTGTTTGGTAGTGCTAATAGTCAATAGTGTAAGAATCGAGGGGTCAAGAAATATGGTTTTTCGTTGGGTTGATTATATTGTGAAGGCAGATGATATGTGAAGGGAGAAAGTAAGTTATGATAGGCAGTGCCATCAAAGAGAGGATGGAGGGCACTAGATAAAGGGTGGGTGAAATTAAATACTGACGAAGCTAGTGTGGGTGACTAAGGGAGCAGTTATCCATGATCAGGATTCAGGACGGAAGCTGGATTTTGGGATTTTCCACTAATTTGGGGGTGGAAAACTGGAAATGCCTTTAACTGCAGAACGAAGGGGCTTGATTATGGGGAAGGAAGCTGGATTTTGGGATTTTCCAGTAATTTGGGGGTGGAAAACTGGAAATGCCTTTAACTGCGGAATGATGGGGCTTGATCATGGGGAAGGAGTTAGCATGGGACTGTGTTTTTAAAAGAGTTGAGGTAGAATCTGATGCTCTCGTTTTAGTTAGTAGTCTACAGAAGGAAATGATTGTCATCGGATCTCCAGTACAAAACAGTTAAGAGTCACTGGCTAAAGTAAGAGGTTTAAATGAAATATATGCCTAGAATTGCTAATGCTTGCGTAGATAGTTTAGCTAAACATGGTTTGGCTTTGGATATGGGTAAACATGTACGGCCGCTGTTCTTGAAATCGTGGTGTTTTATTTCAGACTTAGAAGGGCTCATGAGCTCAAAGGGTCATCTTTGTACCCAGAATAAAAAACAGGTGAGCTATTGGGAGATCTATAATTTACAAGATTAGATCAGGCCCCCTGACAGGCAATTGCAAATTATCAACAACTTAGTAATGCCACTTAAAACAACTTGAATTCATACCAGAAAACATTTGTGGCGCCTTGAACCAAAGCAGATGAATAGCGAAGAAGCACTTCTGGATTATCAAGTTGAACTTCAAATAACTGCATAAAGGTAAAGGTACTGAGGCAGTATTCATTTTGTAATACAACAGGAAGGCAGGGAAAAGGAGTTAGGGGGTGGTATTAAAAATTAATTTTATTTGAATTATATCCTGGTAATAGTCTCTTCGCTTGCACTGGGCTGCCCTTCTTTTTTTAAATATTCTGTTTCCCGAAGCTTCAATAACTCGTTCATTTCTTATGGAGGCAAGCATCCAGGTGATAGATTATACCTTTTAATACTTAAACAAGGGAGTAATGAAAGATACTGTCGAGTAAACAACAATATGATACAGTTGAGCATCTACTTACATACCCATTTGTGGAACAGGAGAGCAAAAATATGGGAGGCAAATGACTGGCTCCACAGTTGGACAATCAAGTCAAGGATAGGCTTTGTACTTTCAGGCATCCGTACAAAATAATCAGCAAGCACGTCATAGAAACATAACAGGCCATCGCCATTGTTTGAGGGAGAAATTACATCTTCATCCTTGCTGAAAATTATATCTATTGATGCCAAAAGATTAATATTTGCAATCGATAACCTGTTTTCTAAATTGAAAATAGACGTGACAAAAAAACAGGTTTTTTTACTCCAAGAAAACAGGTAACTTTGATCCCAATAATCAATGATTTAGCTGTGAATACAACCATAGCTAAACCCATCTCGTTTGAATGCAAATGATCCCTAGTTGCTGAGGTCTAAGACTCAGTGAGCACCTCATTAGACCAGTTACATTAAGCAAAATATATTATCTGGAAAACGCTTTCCATCAACATTTTCTTAAACAAACATAATATAGCCCAGAATATGTTATCAAAAAGAAATATATGATCGACAATGTAATCACATTTTCAAGCAAAGCAGCAATCTTCTAAAATATAAACATTCCAAGCATGTTAAGAGAGCAGACCATAAAAAATGGGGTCCCATGCTAACTTGAACCACAATCCATATGGACTTGAAGAAAGCATCTACTTTTGCATCAATGTGAAATAAATCTAGAAAGTAAACTAGTTCAGCGGAAAGACACAGTGGTAATCGTGTATCTCTCATCCACAGTTTAGAACCCACCCTTAGCTCGGTCATCAACTTCTAAAGCTATGTCTGCAAATAGCTCCTGCAGCAAATTGCGCCTCTGTGACGAATTAGCCATCGCCTGCAACAATTTATCACAAATAATTTTGTTTAGCCAAACCAATCGCCCCCTTCCATACTTCGCCTTCGTAAAAGCATGCTCACGCAGGTATGAATTCTCATTAATTCTTTATAAGAACGTAAAAATGGAAAAATCGACGAACATTCAAATCAAATATTGGCTAAAAGATATACAAAGGCATCGACCGAGATTTTAAGAAATAAACATTTAGTCTCAACTCAAAACAATCCAGAGGGGACATCATAGAAAGAGAAGGTATTCCAAACTCGAGCACTAATTTTATATCATCCAAACGCTTGGAGCAAGAGCCAATACGCAATTAGCAAATGCTACAAGACATACCATGACGGATAACTGTTCTTAGATCCATTTCATTTTCTTAACATCCAAACACAAAGACTGAGGGAAATTCGAAGGGAGTGCGAGATAAGTAGATAACAAACCTGCTGGAGCTTCCTGTGTATAGCTTGAGAGAGAGCATCGAGATATCCAGCGCGTCGATGGGCAGATTGAGCTCCGGCAGTCATATCCGATAAAAAACAACAACTAGAAAGCAGGACCAATCGGAACCTCACGCACAACAAAACCCTAGTCCTAATTCCGATACGGTCATGTCCTTGATATCTACAAAGATGTTGGCGAGAAAGCACTGAGAGAAATCAAATCCAATCGACTCAACGGTAACAGGGAGGAAGTTATCAATTGCAATCTACTGTTTGAAATTAACCGACTACACCGACATAAGCATCAACAACTCCTCCGACTCTAGAGCTGTTGTTTCCTCAACAACATCCCACGTTGACACGCGAATACATAATATCGGTAACGGCGTAATCTCACAGTGTTGTTTATTTTATTTATATTTTATTGGTTTCGTCACTGTGGCGGGAAAGAGAGCGTGGCGGCAAGAGAGGCGGGCCACGGAGGAGCACAGTACAGTGATGGAGATATGCGGAGACCGGCCACTATTTTTTTGCTTTAATGGTGGGTCCGGGGACGCGAGGGGACACGGTGGAGGGCAATGCGGATTCACATTTTCGGACACGTGTGTGATTTGATTGGATATGGATTTATGTTTGGATGAGTTCGGAAGGAACGATCGGGGAGAGACATAAGGGAGTTAGTCTGATACACGCAACACGAAATCGACTGCTTGCTTGTGCTGGCCCAGTAAATAGAGCCCGTCTCCGGATAACGAAAAGGGACAGACTCAGGCTTGGTTGTTTCATAACTCTGGCCTCTGGCGCAAGCAGCTGGAATCTTTCATTTTTCATTTTCTTATATATTATTTTTTCTTATTTTTCAATATTTTCTTAATTTATCCGTATTGATATTTCTTAACCATAATCATAATCAAGAAGGGGAAGATAAGAGAATTAAAGAAGATGATCAGTGTATTTAGAAAATATATTTCATATTAACTAACTTTTTAAAAAAAATCAAATTAAGTAATGTTACGGATTTATATAAGGCCCATTAGCGATGCGGCCCAATAATAAGGGGATCTATCATGATCGCCAACAGATCAGATAAGATCATAACCAACCTACAATCAAGGAGAGAATCAAGGGAAATCTCTATCACAAATAGAGGGCCCATGAGCCCAAGACCACCAGGTACACTCTATACATACGAGTTAAACCCTAAAGGTACACATATTCTATCTCTACGCTCTCTCTCAATTGCATATACTGCACACAGAGCACACACCCCACGCCCTTTGGCTAAACAGCCATCCAGTATCCTCGAACTACGTGGACTTTGATCCCTCTTCAGGGTACGTAGGCCCTAGGAATCGCTCCTAGGTCAAGTCCCAATCAACATCAACATCCTAGCCCCTCGTGGCTAGACAATCTGTGTTCTACACCGCAACAGTGGCGCCGTCTCGTGGGGATCGATAAACTTCGATTCCCATGACCAAAAATGGTCTATACAAAAGCAAAATCTCCCAAGACAAAGACGCAAGCAAATCAGGGCGGTGGAAAATCAATACCTAAAGCAGTTGCACAGAAATCGAAAAGGGAAATTACACTATACGGTTGGGTGCGGAGAAGCAAGTTCCTGAATCGACACGAACGAATTGGGGATCTCTATCCCTCCTCCGAGACAATCTCAATTTCATACTGTAAAACCCTCAAATCTCTCCCCTCTGGCGAACCTCCTCCGATCCACCGGTTTAATTTCATCGCCACTCTCGCCGCCATCTAAGCCTCGCCACCATTGGGTTTCGAATTTGCGAGCGTTGCCTCCTCTCATAACCAGATCCGTACGAACTCTTCATCGCCGTGGATGTCCTCCATGCCGTAAATCCTTCAAAGACGAGATCGAAGATGGAAAAGGAACCAAAGGTCGAACCTGAGATGTCCTTCTGGTTAAACGGCGGCATCAAGAAGCACCAAGAAGAAGCCGACATAAAAATGCAGGGACCTAAACGAAATCTCCAAAAGGTTTCATAAAAGGACCTAAGTGAAAACCCTAAAAGTTTCTCACAAAGGACCTAAGTGAAAATCTCAAAAGGTTTTGGTCAACAATTCCAGATTCCAATTGCCAAACTTACAATTAGGGTTTGTAACGTTTACAAATATGATAAAAGATTTCAATCCTCAAATCACCCGAGCGTATTTCTATGCAAGTTATGCCATCCGCCGCACAATTAGGCCAAGCGAATGAGTATTGGCCATGGATACAAGCTTGGAGGAATGGAGGGGAATATAAAGTAAAACCCTGATATTGATGGATCATTCGACGCAGCCTCCGAAGGAACTAGCCTTTCGGCGTAGTCCCCAAAGGAACTTGCCTTTTAATTAAATGGACTATTCCATTTAATTATGGACGATTCCATTAAATTCTTGAGAATGTGATGACGTTGTTGCGTTCGCGCCAGACTTGTTTTCAGAGTACTATCTCCATAGCCCACTTTCCGATTTCAATCTCGTCGGGAAGGAGATTCTAAATCAAGGCCGTTTCTTTGAGTCTACTCTTGTATACGAGCCGCCAGCCATTCAAAGATCATGATTATTTTTAGGGTTCAAATTGGTTGAAGCCGCCATTATAAACGATTCGCGTTGAAGAAAAGTGGTGGTTTGCATGAAATCATAGCGGAAATAACTAACGTTGGCACAAATGACTGAGTCTGACGATACCTGGTCATCACCAATCAATTTCCGCTATGATTTCACTATCATGTTTTGTGGAGCTGTAGAGTCCGATCCGGAGGGAGGTGGATTCAGAGAAGGCTGAGATAGCTACCTTCATGAAGCCGACATGAAAAATGGTCCCGAGATGGTTATGGGTTGGCCGAGATTACCATCCCGAGATACCGAGATCGAGACGATGTGAATCGAGCATACCTGGATTCGTGGTTTGACCGAGTTGCACCAAAGATGAGATCTCGCATGGGGAGGATGACGTGATGATCGCATGGAAACGAAAACTCATTTGCTCATTCTTTGTGGAATATCTTTTCACTTGTTATTTCTATTCGGTCGATAAGTCATATATTCCGTAAAGCAAATAACTCGAGCTACTCCACAAAGACCGAGTAACTCACAGTAGGGTTAGGTTGCACCACCGAGGTGTGGGTTGCCGGTCCGAGATGCCCGGGAGTTTATCATGAAGTGGCCAAGGCGCGGTTTCCATTCCATTGTAAGTTCATTGGTTGACCGAGATAGAGGAGGAGTCACAAGCGCCTAAAGACTATTGAGATGTTGCTTTGTTTGCATTATTTCGCCACGGCAAGAGCAAGTGGAGCACGTCGACGCCGCTCTCGTTTTCTCTCCGAATTGGCCAAGATAGCAGAGAAGGTATGTGCCGCTCAATATCCAAGATGCCGACTTGATAAGGTATGACCGAGATGTCTGGATGCCGAGAAAGTTTATATACCGACTTAATTCTGAAATAACGAGATCCTGAGAGGCCGAAATGACATGGTGCCGAGATTCCAAAATCCCAAGATACCGACAGTGTTGGCCGAGGTCAACGTTGGAGTGCCATATTTTTCGGTTAAGGGAAATTGGTTTCTCACCGCATGGTCTCAGGTCGACGTTGAGAAGATCAAGGTTGAGTTAATAAAGCCCTTAATGTAGAGCATTGACGCCGAGATGCTTGAAGTTGACACACGCATCGGTGCCAATGCCAATGCCGACGGCGACTTTGAAGTCGTTTTGGTTGGAGGCCACAATCAAGACGTCGTGAAACTCTTAAGTGTATGCGAGAATAGAAACAGGTTCCCGTTGATGCAAGTTCTGATCTTAACCAGATAGCTTTATCTCAAGTATGAGGAAGGCTACCAATGGCAGCACCTTTTCTTCGAGGGATCCATCGCAGTAACCCACCGATGAAGCCGTGTCTTGCATCGTAAATGACGCGTTCGATTTGGAGGTTTAAATCGCCTTGAAGCATCAAGTGTTCTCAAGGATCTGGTCATGATCTGCACTGCAAAACTCGTTAAGTGGTCCTAGAACCTGTCTTGTTTTTAGGACTGGATCCACTCGGTGTCCGTAAATCAAATTCGATCACGGCCGTCCGAATAAGCAAGCTCAGTTATCAAAGCCAGAGATTCGCCAATGCCATTATGGACGATAAGTGTTATGACACTATTGTTAATAGAGGCAAATGAGATGTGCAAAAGGAAGTCGATCTCACACCAATGAGTACGCACTATACACAACCAATGACAAGTGAAATCTCGATGCAATTTGCAAAACGAAGGATGATCCGTCGAATCCGCATGCGAGTAATTGTTCATAAATGGGAAGCTGAATCTATATGATAACTTCAACTCAATCAACTTGGAGCTATGAATAAATTGGGGCCATGGATATCACTCTTCTTTAGCAATGGGAAGTTGCTGCATTTTGAAGCGAATAATGCACTTAGACTTGCGTCATGACCAAAAATAGAGGAGATATGAAATAATTGCTTTCAAGCTTTCGAATCACCCCTGCACGTTCCTATCATTCTGTGTGAATTATTGATATTCTAGCTTGACTTGGAAAGGGGTGGCAAGATATGTAGGGAAGTCATATTCAAAAAGTAGCCAAGATATTTGACAATAGCGGCTTGCGTTGAAAATATATGGCTAAGTTTGAAAAAGTAATGATAGAGAAACTATTAGCTTTGGCACCTACATGGCTAAACTGAAATAATGCAAGTAAATAAAGAGAACGGGTGATAATCATCCAGATGCATTATTTACCTTTATTGCCGAGCAAAGGGGATCTCATCCAATTGGTTACTAAACCGATTGGCATATATCTCTCAACTTGGGTGATGATGAAACCGGACAATGATTTCGTATGATGTCAGAAGGTGGACATCAAAATTAATTAGTCATTTGGTTTTATCCTTCATGTTTTGTGGAAGCTGATACATGTCCATGCTAGTATAAAGGAGCACACCAATGGAGAATTTTATTCTTATTTTACAAGTGCGTCCTGATTCACAGAGAAATTCAAATGTTATGGTTTCTGGTTTGTCGAATCTGATTTTATCGGAACGTTCTTGATGTACATGTCCTCTACCTTCTGGTCTCCTCTCAAGCTACTAACTTCAATGGCATACGCAAGAAGCACAAAATCAATGGACCTATCAAAACTGTGGTCGTCTTGGTTATGGAAAACCGATCCTTCGATCACGTTCGGGCCGGGCCGAAATCGACCCGTCCCGAAATTGATGGGTTGACAGCAAGGAGTCAAATCGACTCTTAGTCTCTGACCCGAACTCGCCGGAGGTTTTCGTCTCTAATGACGCCGTGTTCGTTGATTTCGATCCGGGCACTCGTTCCTGTGCTATAAGGGAACAGATATTCGGATCAAATGATAGCACCCGAACGCGCTCGATGAACGAGTTCGCTCAGTAGGCCGAGAAGATGGTTGAGGGAATGTCAAAAACCATCATGAGGGGGTTCAAACCAGAGGTCTTGCCGGCCTACACCGAGTTGGCGAACGAGTTCGCGTGTTCGACAAATGGTTCGCTCTGCCCGCGTCTACTCAACCGAATCAGTTCCACGTTCACTCGGCGACATCCCACGGTGCTATGAGTAATGTTCGTAAGGATTTGATCCATGGCTTTTCTCAGCGAACAATCTTCGATTCTTTCGACGAAAATGGTCTCGCATTCGGGATCTATTACCGTAACATCCCCGTGACATTGTTCTTCAAGAGCCTATGGAATCTCGTAGCGCACTTGAACTTCCTGCTCAGATGTTTCTGCTCAGACATGTGTGAAGATGGGGTTTCACGGCGGCATGAAGAAGCAATGAAGAAGCAATGAAGAAGCCAGACATAAAAACCCAGGGACCTAAACGAAATCTCAGAAGGTTTCGTACAGGGACCTAAACGAAATCTCAGAAGGTTTCATACTGGGACCTAAACGGAAAGCCTCAAAAGGTTTCATAAAGGGACCTAAGTGAAATTTTTGAAAGGTTTCGTACAGGGACCTAAGTGAAACTCTCAAAAGACTCTCAAAAGGTTTCGTACAGGACCTAAACGAAAATCTCAAAAGGTTTCAGTATGGGGACCTAGGTGAAACTCTCAAAGGTTTCTCACAGGACCTAAGTGGAACTCCTAAAAGGTTTTACAATGAGGACTAAAATGAAACTTCTGCAAATCATGGGGTCGCACAGAGCAAGTCAATTGCATAGTACTTCTTCCCGATTCAGAACAAACCCGTGACAATTTAAAGTGTTTTAGAAGCTATATCAATTCAATGGCAGTTAAATCGATTTTGATTCACACAGCTCAGCGTCTCCTGATGGTGGTAGATGGAAATCCTCATAGTCTGGGTTTTCCTCTTTGCTACTGAAGGGATTTGGTTTGCTCTCTTGAATTGACCCTGCAATGCTTTGACATTCAAAGTTAGAAAAAATTGGCTACCGCGGAAATTGCTCGGTCAAATGGGCGCAGAAATCCTCTTGGGAGTCGAGATACTGGAAGACGGCATGCATACCTGAGGTCGATTTTCAAAGTAATCGGAAAGCCGAATATATAATACCTTTCTCATCCTAGTAGTGAACTCGGTTGATGATTTGACTTCATTTCCCGTTCTCTCGCTTTTGGAGCCAGAATCAAAGCGCATCAGAATATGTACAGATATATCATCGGCGGTTAGGAATCTGGGTTATGAAGGAGGTATTAGATTCCGCAAGAGTATATGTTGCTTGCGGCAGTTCCTGTACCCTTCTGAAGAGGACCTATATAATTTGATAGAATTCCTGGACATGTATCAGCGAGGGCCCCAGATAGGCAGGTGCTGGCCGAGGAAGAATGGTTGACACTAAAAATATCAGCAAACAAGGAGAATATAACTTAGGAAGTTCTTCGGAAGGCTCAACTAAAAGGCCAGATGACAAAGAGGCAGCTTGCCGTCCTTCTAATACTGTAACCAAATTAAATGATTTTAGATTGGAGACACATCCACTTGAAACTCGTGAGCACCGAGGCTAACATCTATATCCACTGGATAGTGAAACTTCTCATGACTCGAAGAAATCAATGCATCTATCGCCGCGAATTCGTCCACTCTATCATGGAAGATTTAAGCAAGGATGAACCGACTTGTACATCAAATGAAAAGGATTGGAGCAATGGACTAGTTAATCCGATAAGTCATTCACTTGGAAATGAAGAAACGGATACTCATATCGGCCATAGTAGGCCGCTTATAAATCCGAAACAAGAATTGAATCCGAGAAAGTGGAAAATCAAGACAAAGCAACCGATAGATGATCTTATTGCAATAACGTCGAGCTAGAGCATCTTGAACAAGAATTGGATCCGACAACCGTAGCGCTTGAAATAGTATTGAATGACCAACATTCGTTGACTTCTACTGGACCAGCTTAAGGAATGACTCAAATCTAAACAGACTTCCTTGTTGAAGTTTGAGCCAGTGCGATGCTGTTAGAAAACCTCTCGGAAGAGAAAAGAGAGACCTCCAAGAGTCTCTATTCTCAAAAATTCCGAAGCACGTGGTTATTCCGGTTATATGCCGAGATGATAAACACCAACGTGTTAGCCGACGTTGAAGTCGGCAAAAAGATGCCGAGGAGCATCATCGATCTCATCCTTCCACAACCGCATGGCGAATCACACTGGGAGCGTGGCAGATCAATTATCAAGGAACCACTACTTTCTTGCTCTCAGATAAGGAGCCTGAATAGCTAGTAGGTGATCCAAGAAAGTTTTGGCAAGCCAAGATGGACCTCCGAGGTCTTTCTCGTTTTCATTTAGGCCATAAAATGAAGTCTCACTTGGGGATGATGATTATCCCGGAAGATCTTAAGGCTATCAAGTTTCTCTCTTGAGCTTGCACAAGTGTTTATCACATCTAACCACCTCCAAGTGCTTATGAGAAAACACCCAAAGATTGGGTCGGAAGGATTGACTTGCGCGACCGAGGTGACTCACAAGGATCCCTTACCTATCAAAAATGAAGAAGCCGAGATCAAGCACACAATGAGAAGTGCGTTTTGAATCAAGACCGTGCCGGGCTTGCTAGTTTTTATCTCGGTTGAAAGGGTGGAGCCTTTGATGCTCAATCGAAGGACATTGATGAAAGCATGGAGTATTGTTTATCCGCCATGTCAAGGCGTGGTCTTGTCGACAAATCTCGGCAGATATTAAACTTCCACTAGGATTCTCGACTCTATTGTCGGGGCAAGCAAACCAAGAAAGATGTCTTCAAAAGCATTTAAAAGAAGTGCCAAAAGAAGCCGAGGCAGTTTTTCTTTCACGACAAGAAGAAAAGAATGATGCCATTAAGCTTGAAGTCAGAAACGTCAAACCTTTAAATATTCTTCTCTCCCATGGTGTTGAATCACAATTAAATCTGTTTCCATTTGGACCCCGGATAAACTGTGGAGTTTTGTCCCTACGAAAGGGATGAAGACGCACCCGGCACTCGGCTCGTGTTGAGACGGCAATGCCGCCAAATCTATTTCATGCGCTTAAATCCGTGCTCCTTAAGTGGACCTCGGATCGTAAAAGGAATCAAGGGTTACGACACCCATAATGGATAAACAAATCCAGGTTACAACACCCACAACGGAGAAACGAAGTCTCGGGTCACGACACCTTAACGGGTTAAGGGTTACGACACCCACAATCGTAGAAACGAATTCCGGTTACAACACCCTTAACGGACCACGGTTACACCAAACCCGGTTAACATCCTACTCCGTGAAAATTTTGAAGGCGGACCCTGCTACACCAAATCGGTTAAAATCCGACTCCGCGTAGAGTTTTTCCAGATAAAGTTATACGGTTAAATCCACGCTTCCATAACCAATGCGGAACTCAGTAACACGAAAGAACAGCTTAAATCCGCCTTTCCATGGTCGGGCCGAACTCGGATAAACCGGCCATGTTCCCTAGTTGGAACCCGGATACATGGAAAGAGCACGCCGCGGCCATCGAACCCGGCTACCAAGCGAAGCCGTCACCGTAAGCTCGCAACTCGGCCGCTTCCAAATTACGCAAGGCCGCTGTTATCAGCCCTTGCAAATATTTTGGACAGTTAACGACATGCTACGTACCGACAAGGGAATGGATAAAGACTCAGGTTACTCAACCCAAGTCACACTTCAACCCTGGGGCACAAAGCTAACACCGGGGCCAATGAGCCCGGGTTTTCAAACTACACGAGGCCGCTGTAATCAGCCCTTGTATTAACACCGGACCGACGAGTCCGGTCCTTAAACTACGTGAGGCCTCCGCCGAGACATGGCAGCCAAACAACTCATTGTGGCCAAGTACAACAGAAAGGTCGTGCCTGTGGCATTCGACCTGGGAGACCTAGTCCTACGAAGGGCCGACGTCAAGAACAAAAAAGCCAAAGATGGCAAATTGGCCGCAAATTGGGACGGCCCCTACCGGATTAAGGAAAACTCAACAGAGGAGCCTACGTTCCGTAAAACCTGGCTAGGAAATAAATCAAGAGGACAAGGAACGGCGAGAGGCTAAGGATCTATTATAGCTAGGCCTAGTCGTAGCCGAAATGCCGCAACGGACACCTCATGTCCGAATTGTCAGCTTTGTAAAGCTAATCATCTCTAGAATTAATAAAGGGTTTATTAACCGAATGTTCAATTCTAAGAGTGCTTAAATGATTCGCTGAATAAGCAGACCGACACCAAGGTCCATACGCCCGGTAACCGACACCGAGGCCCATGCACCCGGTATATATTTTGATGCATCGAAATTGACACCTAAGTAAGAAGGCGAATAGTCATACTGGACCCTGATCAGGTCCACTTGGTCAAAGTGTGTCCTGACGACGACCACGGATGAGCATGTGACAATTTGCCCTTACACCGGTTAAAATCCCGGATAACGACTCCGAACCTCGTAGCGTGGTATATTTAGACACCCCTACTCATGCACCCGGTTTCGACACCGTAAGAGTACTAAGCGGACTCTAATTACTTAAAGACCCCGGCCCGGTCTAGAACTTGACTATGTGCAGCTTATGCATAAAGTTAAAAGTACACAATGGACCAATTACTTGAATTTTCATTCATAAGGTTAATTGTTCAAAAGTACACACAAAACCGGCATCCTACGCCGAAACAAAAGGAAAAGGAAGAATAAAAGAAAAGAACTTCTAGCTTGAAGGGGTTGCCTCATCCACAGCGCCCGCCACCCTGAGCCAACCCCTAAGCAAGGCCATGGAATCCCAACAAGTCGCGAGCACCTCGTCCGAATTTGAAAGTAACACATCCCGTCGCCGAAACATGAACTACCAGCCGGGGGCAACGAGTGGACAACGATTTGTTAAGCGGAAAAGCGTGTTACTAGAAAGTTTAATGCAAGCTCTGACAAATTTCCGAAATGAACACGTTGAAGAATTTGCACAAACATTAAGTATTTTCCATTTATTATGATTTGCTTACATGTTATTAAATGCAGAATATAAACCGACAATTAGCCCTAAAATTGCTACAAAAGCAAATTAAGATGGATGGACGAAATCCATCCCCAGCTCGTGGGAGCCAGTGTCACGCACAATCATGGCAGAACTAGAGGGGTGTTCCCCAAGAGTCTCGCGGCGGCGGCTACCGCTACCCCGGATCCTCGAAGGGCGGGACACTAACCCGGCACCGTGATTCATCCGAGATCACTCTTGGCCCCATGTCTACCACCTCGAACCCTTATGTCGTCGGTCCTCACCACGGCATTCCTAGGGCCGGAGGTTACCACCTCGGACCTTTAGGACGTTGGTCTTCACCACGGCATTCCTAAGGCCGGAGGTTACCACCTCGGACCCTTAGGTCGCTCGGCCTACCGCAACACTCTTAGGACCGGAGGTTATTACCTCGGCCGCCCTTTTAGACATCGGTATTCACCACCGCTCCTCAAGCCATAGGACGCCAACATGGCACTTCACGAGACGCAGGATGCCACCCCGCTCATCGGACCTTGCAACGTTACCACGTACACGTGGAAATGGGCTCAAGAAATTCTAGCCCGACGCAGACATCGAGATGGTTAACACCTCGGATGATTTATCCAGACATCATACACCCCTAGCAGTCCAAAACTTTGAACTACCGGGCTGGGGGGCAACTGTTACGGATTTATATAAGGCCCATTAGCGATGCGGCCCAATAATAAGGGGATCTATCATGATCGCCAACAGATCAGATAAGATCATAACCAACTCTCTCTCAATTGCATATACTGCACACAGAGCACACACCCCACGCCCTTTGGCTAAACAGCCATCCAGTATCCTCGAACTACGTGGACTTTGATCCCTCTTCAGGGTACGTAGGCCCTAGGAATCGCTCCTAGGTCAAGTCCCAATCAACATCAACATCCTAGCCCCTCAGGGCTAGACAATCTGTGTTCTACACCAGAACAAGTAAATACATATTATACTAAAGATTAAAGCGAGTAATAAATAATAGGAAAGCGAGCATGGACCAGTAATCAATAGGGTTGCTTTGCTTGTAAGACAAAGATGTAAAAAAAATGTAATGTAATTTGATGATAAATTGATAATTTGTTGGCAAAAAAAAATTGTTGTTTATTTTTAAAATAAGATTAAAAAGATTGAAATGACGGGGATTTAGAGGAGGATAATGGCTAGCGGATGTTTTATTTTTTATTTTTTGCCATAAATGATGGCATAAAAGCCTACATAGAAAGAAAATAAATTACACTAAAGGGGAATTTAATCACAAATACTCTTGGTCTACCCAGACCCTTAAGCTAGAAGGACACTCATCCAGAAAAATAGAATTAGAAATGTCCCTTTTGGCCAAGACATCCGCTATTCTATTGAAATCTCTAAAAATAACTCTAACATCTACTTGACAATTTAAATCCAACAATTCCATGGTTTTTAACACTAAATTGCTGCAAGAATTACACGACAAAATCAAGGAGTGTATTAACAACATTATCAGCATCTGACTTCAAAATAATCTTTTTGAAGCCTAAATCCTAAGCCAGCTGCAAATCTTCAATAATAGCCTATTCCTCCACGGAGGTGGCGTGTGGATGTTGAGTATGGTGGTTGGTAGCAAACAGTGGAGGAAGGAGGAGAAAGGAGAACACTTTATTTGATAAGGATCACAATGATGCCATCATCTTTAGTGCTCCCTCCTTCCTTGATTTATGATTTAATTAGAGAGTTGTTCTTAGTTCTAAATGGTAGATATATTTTTTTATATTTATCAAGTTCTTCTTAATTTACCTTTGCTGATAAAATTAAAGAACATAATTAAATTGTTTTAGAAAATACATGTCATATTAATTAATTTTTTAACTTTATTAAAATAGGTAAATAAGTATTTTATTAAATACATGAGGGTATCAATTTTAAAAAGTGATACCAATTACCAAGTTAGTTAATGATGTAACCGCGCAACTAACATTGCCTTTGAAGGCAGGCATCTCAAAGTGGGAAAGAAATCTTCAAAGGGAAGAGTCCAAATCACCACTCAAAATGCCCGGTTCAATCCAAACAGCTGACGGTGACTATTTGAAGAAGCATCGGACGTGGACCACGTGGTAATCACTTACCCTGTTATTGTCCCGATTTTAAATATAAGATATAGTTGACATTTTTATCAGGATTAATTAATCTAAATAAATTGATTTAAAATATTTATATTTATCGTTTTTCCTTTAAACTAATTTGTGTAACTTATAAACTAATATACAATTCAATGATACACAGATTAAGTCATTTGTTTAGTTTCTTTAATCTCTCCAAAAAAAATCAACTATATCTTATATTAAGGATGGAAAAAATATAAACTCATCATTTGAGTTAGTATTTGAAAAACACGTTGATACACATCCTCGAAATAAAACTCTCACTTATCATTCATTCTTCAATCGGATTTGATTTATTATATCATCGTGACCCTAAGACTAAAGGAAACCCGGAAAACCATAAACCCAATTACCCAAGAAAAAAAATGATAAAAAGATTAGCAGGAGCTGCATAAACAGGAGGTTGTTGAGGTAAACGACTCTGCGTCGAATGAATTAGATGCGATAAAATTAATGAACTTCAGTTCTTAAAACTCCCATAAAAACAAATTTCAGAAAATCATTGTATCGCCGTCATTTTGGATTGTCATTTCGCAACAGAAGTAGTATTCTGTAACTAACAAGAAACGCAGCTTAAAGAGGATCATGCTTTTAAATTGTACAGGCCTCAAGGGTTCCTTGATGTGAAATGCCACTCAAACCAAAATAATCGTTTCAAAGACAAAATTTAGAGCAACATGGATTTAAATTTAACCAGAAATTAAATGAAAAAAGAAGACCTTGGACAAATGGGATTACTTTGGACCCCTGAATTTCAGAGTCAACGAAGACTTATTCTCTACTTGCACATGGACCAGACAAAGAGGGGTAAATAAAAAGTTTAGTTCTTATCAACTCCAAGCCTGAGACGGAAATCCTCTTCCATAAGGGGAAGGCCATCTCGCAACTTGACCTTGGGTTCCCAACCAAGCAATTCCATTGCCTTCGTTATATCAGGTTTTCTCTGTCGAGGGTCATCGGGAGTATTCTCTACCATCTTTACTTCCACCTTTGGATTGATAAGCTGCAAAAGCCACCACAGAGCATTAATTACCAAATATTGCACTGAGAGCTCCATCATCGTATATATTTGAAAATAACTAAGATCTTTTAACTGACCTCTTTCACCGTCTCTGCGAGTTCAGTCATTGTAAATTCACCTGAAAAAGCAAACATGCTCAAATGAGTATCCGACATGGGCGAAAGTTAAATGCAAGTCTTGCAGTAGAAATGTAACCTGGGTTTCCAAGATTGATTGGACCAGTGTGTTCCCCTTCCATGAGACGGATAAGGCCGTCGACCTGACAGATTTCAAACAAATATGGTCTTATTAAAGCTAGTAATAATTCAATAAAAAAAAACAAATGGTAGATAAAAGATATTTACCAGGTCAGAGACATAACAGAAACTGCGAGTTTGTGTTCCTGGAGATTGGACCGTCAATGGTTCACCCCTACAAAAGGCAGACGATTTAAGAGAGAAGCCAAAGTGAGCCAATAATTTGGGAATTGGAAACAAAAAAATAAATTTTAAATATGGAGATAGTTGAATCAATGCTTGGCTTAGCAAGTGAAGAGCATGGTCATAAATTGACTCATCAAGCATACTGATAAAAATTGGAAAATTTTACCATAAAAAGTGGTGGGATGTATCTATTAGCCAGAAAAAAAGCGGATGAGGAAGAAGATATAAGCAATCCATGCAGAAATAACATCATATAATATACCATAAAAAGGCCAGGTATTTACCGAAGTGCCTGTGCAATGAAGTTGCTGACAACACGCCCATCATCAATATTCATGCGTGGTCCATATGTGTTAAAGATTCTTGCAACACGTATTTCTATGGTAAAAAGGAATAGACACATGAAGGACTCAGAGAAGTATTTGATACAGCTACACCACTCTAAAATATAAGAAAAAGAGTTCAAGAGTTTACCTATTCCATGCTGCCTATGATAATCAAACATCAAAGTTTCAGCTACACGCTTTCCCTCATCATAGCAGCTCCGAACCCCTGTTATGTACAATATATTTTTTAGTGCTTAGGCTTAGGCTTAGACTTATATTCTTGCTTATTCACTTTGACAAATTAAGCCTGACATAAAATAGTTTTGATGACAGAGCTTTGGCTCAGAAAGTTCATCTCACATCATGAAGTTAATGCTTGCATGTAGAATCAATCTTTTAGCTTCTCAGGTTCACAACAAAGAGTCCTCTTTATCATGCAAGAAAAGTTTGATGGATAGCAACTTTGAAGAACACAAATTAAACACAGAACAAATCTTTGTGGGTTATATACATCAGAAACATGTCTACTGAACCAGTGCGTAGATAATCACAACTAGCAAATAGCAATGCTTCCTCTTAAGAAAGCTACAACACAAGATGAGTAAGAGATAAACATGTACCTATGGGATTGACATTGCCCCAATAGGTTTCAGGCTGTGGGTGCACAAGAGGGTCTCCATATACTTCTGATGTTGATGTAAGCAAAATCCTGTCAACAAATAAACAGATAATTGAGACCAATTGATGGTAACAGTTGAAAATATTAATTCTTTTTCCATTTAAGAAAAAATAAATAACATTTGTCCCAACCTTGCACCAAGTCGTTTTGCAAGCCCTAGCATGTTCAGCGTACCAATCACATTCGTCTTTATTGTCTGTAAAAATATAATTTCTCCACACTTCAGATAGTCTCTAAGTATTATCAGACAGAAACTGTCAACCAGTAACGCATGGCACAAGCTAGACCAAAATATATTGACAGTACATGACATGCATGAAAATTGAGATCAAACAATGTTAAGCCTTTTACCTGAAAAGTGAGTCAACGGGTAAGATAGGAATTAGCAGAATAATTATAGCAGAGTGGGGTAAGGGAGATAGCGGGATAGTTCTCATGAGGGGGCAGGGTTAGTTCCCAGACAATTACAACATAAATAAAGAATCCCTGGCTTAAGTAGAGGGGAGGGAAGGAAATAGCAGTATGCCCGCAGACTTGAACAGTTGAACTTATCCACTTGGCATGGTCAGGGTAAATGATAGAGAAATAAAGAAGACTCAAGCAGGTCACCTCCAAAAAGAAAAAGAAAAAAGAAAAAGAATCAGGCATACCTTCACAGGATTGTATTTGTAGAAGATAGGAGAAGCGGGACATGCAAGATGGTATATCTGATCAACTTCAACCAACAAAGGCTCTGTGACATCTACGAAGGGGTAGAAAAATGTAAAAGCAGATCAGTATCATTGATTCACATATGGATTTAAAGGTAAAATGGATGACAATCTACCAAGCCAACAAAGCAGCATTGCTGTTCATTTTCTCTGAGCACAATATCTTGTGCTGATCAAAATAGTGTTTGATCAAGTAACAGTTAACTATTGATTGTTTTTATTTTGCAGTGTAATAACTGTAAAGCTTCAGCTAGTTGCATGAACCTTCACAGCATTTTATTTAAAAGAAATCAATTTCACCTTGATTTTAGAGTTCAAAGTTCAAACATAGGCCATCAAATCAGAAGAAAAGGGGAAATCATCTCTAGTGTATATCTAGTATGAGACAAATTTGAGGGCGTGACTTGTATAGAGATAAAAAATGGGGCAATACCATGACGCTTGAGCTCGAACCTTGGATGGCCAATCCATTTTTTGAGATTGTCTTTGGATCCAGTGAAGTAGTTATCAACAACTATTACCTGATCAAGGCACAAAAAACATAACTAACTCTATATGCTGTTCGTATTTCATCACTTACATGATGATAAATAGAAAATTACTCTAATAGGATCAGTGAAATCACAAATAAATATAATGACTATATCAGGAGAAAGATCACACATGCTTACCTCATTTTTTTCATTTTCCATCAATCTATCCACCAGGTGAGAGCCAATAAATCCAGCTCCTCCAGTAACCAAAATTCTCATATTCGACTGTTGGCAAGAATGAGAAAAATATTGGTGAAACAAAACATCAAGACAGAAAAGTGATATAAGATGCAATTTACGTGAAAAAAAAAACAGAGAGAATACTTTTGAATACTAGGTATGCATAAGCAAAGGTGAATGGGATTTGTATTCTCTGAAGTGAGGATTCTCCATTCTCTTAAGTTTCTGTTGTTTGTACTTTCAAGAAAAAATATATATATTTACATATACGTGATCCATATTTGCTGTGTGATTTCATATCAAACTTATACATAACAATCAGTTATTCGTCGTATAATTATGATCATGTTAAAAACGTGGGCAAGTCTAAAACTAAAGACAAATATGCAAAGCTTTATATGGATAAGCATGAAATAATCCAGGCGTTATGACCACCAGGAAGAGAACAATTTTCCCTACTATCAAGTAATGATCAAATGTGACTTATCAATAATAAAAATTTGTATCAACCGAAAGGCAAAAATAGGACAATAACCAACTAAATAAACATAAATTTGCAAAACGTGATCTAAAGAACAAATTACCACTAAGGAGAACGACAAATTGACAATGTGGCAAGAAAAGGGCTAATTATTTTCACAGATGCGAGAGTTCAACCTGAAAGAATTTGGAAAAACGCAGTGGAGATGGCAAAGGCGGTGATTTCGTCGGTGTTTGGTGATCCCCATTGGAAGAATTGGCTGCCATTGTTCGGATCCTTGAAATTTCCTGCACAAATTTCTATGAGGTATATATATTTCACTCTTATACACATATATTAGATGGGTTTATGAAATTTATAATTAACAAAAGCATTTGGCTACATTTAGATTATTAACTAGAAGGCCAATTGGCGCGCTTATTGAAAAAGGAAAAACAGACAAAAGAACAGGCTCAAAGAAAGCAGATTAAGAAATCGAGGGGGTAAAGAGAGGACCTGATCGCGAGCTTCAGGGAGAACCAAACCAAAACCCTAAATTTCCCTTCTGATTTCTGATTTGAAGACTCTTTAATGAGATGCCATTTATATAGACGAAGTGATGCACATTTGAAGAAATCACTAAATGCTAAGAATACTTTTTTAGAAAAGCTAAAAAAAATAAAAACTCATAACAAACCAAATCAATTTCAAAGCCTTCAAACACACGGAAAGTTGAAGGCAATCATGAAAGCTCCTGGCCAACGACAGTTATCGAAATCATACCAAACTGTTCTCGTCACGATGAAGTAAAGAAGCGAAAGTCAAGCATTAAGGTTTCTGTCTGGACGGAATGACTTATTACCTTGATCAAGAGAACTCCGAAATCTGAACGAGGTCTAAACAAAAAGCGTTTATTAAGAAATTTGGAAATAGGATCAGCAGCAGATGTTATAATCAGAGGATGCGATTCGAGGTTGAGGAGGAGATCAGTGATTGACAATTACACCTCCACTAAATAAGCCAGTTCCTTTGTAAGAATCCTTTGTAAGGAGGAGTATATTATTTAATTATATTATATGTTGGGTATATTATATATTATTTTAAATATTAAGTAAAATAATTTTAAAAAATAATAAATATAAACATTTTAAAGTAATTTAATTAATTTTTTTGATATTGTAAAAAATTAATGTTAGATTATATTTAAGATGAAAATAATATTAATTAAGGAAGTTGTTATGGCCCAAAAAATATAAATTAAGCTATCAAATAAAGTTCATATATTTTCCCCAAAAATGTGATCTAGACAAAAGCGAATATGCTGTGCCTGTGAGAGTGCATTAGTTGTCAGCGAACGATGACTACGTGTGTTGACCTGCCACGTGTGATGGCCCACATTGGTTGGACTTGGGAGAAATAGGTAAATGGGGACAAAGACCGACCGATCTCGAATCCATCAGAGCAACACGCTGGCAGCTGGCCAATTTGTCCGAGGCTGTCATTTCGTTCAATAAAAAATAGGCCAAAAATTAACCACAGGTCAAAAACGCTTAGGTCAACTGGTAAGGGGTTGTCCTAGCTTAACCACGGGTTTTGAGTTCGAGACGTGGGAATGCAGCATGCGTGGGTGGTAGAGGCTTCCCCCCGAAAGGGGCCACCCGGTCTCGGTCCGAATTAGTCTGGGGCCGTTGATGTGCCTGAAAAATGGTCTGCCCTAGGATATCGGATGCTCTAAGCAAAAAAAAAAAAAAGGCCAAAAATTAACTATTTCGATTATTGTTTATAGTATTATATTAGAATAGAATTGTAATTAGAATAACATGACTATAATCTAGTTTTATAATTCAAAATAATGTTTTTATGCACTCATTTTTTTCCACCTCTATCTTAGCCCACACCATAGAGTCAATCGATTCTTATACTCCTTTTAGTCTTTATTCTAAGGTACCAACTACAATTTAAGTAACTTCCAATATCACCTCTATTAATTGCATTAAAATCTAATATTATATTAATTATTACTCTCACTCACTAGTCTTATTAATTAGAGGCATATATGAAAAAAATAATTAATGATATTTGGGAACAAGCAAATGCCTTATAAAAAGAACCAAATATACTTGCTAGTTGGTGCTTTATAATAAGGATAAGAGGGAGCATCATCTTTTAGTATTAATGATAAAATCTAAATAGAAAAAAAAATAAGATAAATATATGTATTTTTAAATTAAAATAATTAGTTAATGATTCAAATCTTCTTTATTGTTTGGTTCACTTTTTATATAAAAACAATAATCTTTTTATATTTGTTACGTGAAACTCAGATCGGATGTTATTACTACCAATGTCACTCCCACTTTTTCACCGTTAGATCAGAATCTCATCTACTTTTATCATTTCTTTTTTCTATTGAGATTTTGATCTAACGATAAAAAAGTGATAGTGACATTGGTAGTAACAAAAAATGGTCGTGACAATATCATATCCCATTTATTTATGGTCACACAAAACTTGATCTAGATATTTAAAAAAAAAAATCTTAACTGAATAATTAATTTTAAGTTTAAAATTTTAAACTTGAAAGTTACTATTTTTCAATTTTTGATTTCATTCCTATCTTATTGTTGAACCCATGGTTATTTTTTGAGTCTTGAAAGACGTATCAAAATGAATGATGATATGTTTGCAAATTGAGTAGCTGAAATATATACTCAGCATATATAAGCATACAATTTTTTTAGATTTTCAGAAAAAAATGTCATAAATATTCAACGGGTTTAAAATTCGTATATGAAAAAGGTATAAATTTCTACATCAACGGATTTAACTTTTTTTTTTTCTTTTTTTAATATTATCATCTGTTATCTAGTTCAACATTTATGGTTGCCCCTCTTAAAATAAGTGTCTCCTCTTTGGCCTTACACTTACACCTTTATACCAGCTCTACATTTGCTTTACTTACATCGTTTTTATTTCAAGTAGTCTTCTTTTTTTTCCTCTAGGCATATGTATCTCGTACCAAGTCAACCGTGAACCCTGAATGTAAGGATGATATTCTCTCTCTCTCATCCTTAATATAAACATACTACATACATTCAGTCTTAAATATAATACAGAGTTAAAAGTATTAATTAAGTTAGTTGATATGATATATTTTCAAAAAGGTCTCAATTATCTCCCTTAATTCTCTCTTTTTCTTCCCTCTTTAACTATTGTTGAAGGAGGCAAGGAGCATCAGTAAGAATAAGGGTGAGTTAAGAAAACAATTACAAACATGAAATAGAAAATACTCCTCCGGTCCTAATTATAAGACAACATTTGAGAGTTGGTTTTGGTCCTAATTATAAGACAACATTATAATAATTGTCAATTTTTTCCTAAAACGCCCCTATTTTATTCTCTCAAGTGTGTTTGATTTTTTATGAGTAGATATATGTGGACGTGTATACTCTTCCAGTCAACGAAACTTTTAGATATATATGTGTGTGTGTGTCTATGTATGTATATATGTGTGTGTCTACACACAAATATCTATAGACACTGTAACACACACATATATGTGTGTCTACATATATATATATATGTGTGTGTGTGTGTGTGTGTGTGTATCTACATATATGTATGTATGTATATATGTGTGTGTCTACACATATATTTTGTGTGTGTGTCTATATACAAATATATATGTGTGTGTGTGTGCGCACACAAATATATATAGACACACACCCACACACATATATATATGTGGGTGTGTGTACTGTGTGTGTACATATATATATGTATATTTGAGTGTGTCTGTCAATATGTGTGTGTACAAATATAAACACACACATATATATATGTATATCTTTGTGTGTGTGTGTGTTTTTATATGTGTGTGGAGTGTGTGTGCCTATATGTGTCTATATGTACACACACAAACACACACACACACACACATATATGTGTGTGTATCTATATGTATACACATATATATGTATATATAGTTAGACCATTATTTCAATTAGATAGCATGTGGAAAAAAAAATTAGGTTAGAGAGGCATGTGGTAGGAGTTATTGATTTACTTTTACTTAGGTCATTTTAAATTTATATAAGGACATTTTAGGAAAATGAGTAAAATTAACTAATTTAACTTCTTTCCTTAATCTCCCTAAAATCGGTTAAATATGTCTTATAATTAGGACCAGAGGGAGTACATCTTATATCTATGATCAAATATCAACTCCCAAATAGATATTATATTAAGAAGAGGAGTGAGTACTTGTTATCTTTATCAAATTAAAAAAAAAAATAACGTGGAGATAATAGTACTCATTATCTCATATAGACAACAAACTCAGCGCTTAAAGGCGCCAGTTTAGCAAGAAAGTTGAATCCAATACATTTCCAATTGACAATTTTCATTGTAGCTGGCAATTTATTCTTTTGATCTTTGTATGCAATTACAATGTAGCTGGCAAGCGCATGAGCCCGAAAAGAGAAGTGAAAGATAAAATTGAGGCAACTACCAAATTAACCCCGTTTCTTTCATATGGCTGTTGCAATTTTGGGAAGTGACCTACTCATCTTAGTAAAAAGTATCCAATACTCATGGAATATTTGGGTTTAATTCTTCTTTTCAACCCCAAGCCTGAGACGGAAATCTTCTTCCATGAGAGGAAGCCCATCTCGCAACTTGACCTTCGGTTCCCAACCCAACAATTCTTTTGCTTTTGTTATGTCTGGTTTTCTCTGTCGAGGGTCATCAGGAGTGTTCTCCACCATCTTTATTTCCACTGCTGGATTTATAAGCTGCAAAACCACCCACAAAACATTTTAGCCACAAGTATTTCACCAGCTACTCCATTATTGGTATTTTGTTGACTGATATTGAAGAAACACAATCTCGTATCTGTAGAACTTTAAGCAGACTACCACATAAGTAAAAGGGTCTATAACTCACCTCTTTCACCGTCTCAGCGAGCTCAATCATTGTAAATTCACCTGAAAAGTGTTACAGAAGACTCTTAAGTAAAAGAGGTGGTTAAAAGATAACAAAGGTCTTGTCATAAAAAATTAACCTGGGTTCCCAAGGTTGATTGGACCAGTGTCTTCCCCTTCCATGAGACGGATGAGACCATCAACCTTGTAGATTTCAAACATTGTACTATAGTCAGATCATCACAAATAATCCAAGATAACAAAAAATACTATGAAAAATATGTCATATTTCATACATACCATGTCAGAGACAAAGCAGAAACTGCGAGTTTGTGTTCCTGGATGTTGGACCGTCAATGGTTCTCCACTATATGATATACAAGATCATACATGACGTAAAAGCAAAGAAACAACATGCCTATCAGACACATTATTCATACTTTTGTAAAGCCTTAAATTATCAACCGTACTGTCAGAAAAAATTTATTGACTGTGTAGCAGCACATTGATGTTTTCTTGAAATATAAGCAAGCCATGCAACAACATTGACAGTGGATACAACCTCACTGAAACATCATAAAAGCACTCTGAGCAAAAAAAGAAAAATCATAAAAGCACTTACCGAAGTGCTTGGGCAATAAAGTTGCTGACGACACGACCATCATCAATACTCATGCGTGGTCCATATGTGTTAAAGATTCTAGCAATGCGTATTTCTGTGATATGATGGAAGTTAACATATCAAGAAGTTGGGAACAAAGGAAAACTTGAAGCGGAATCACCCTGAACATAGAAAAGATACTTGAGATAAAGAAGTTAAGAAAAAGGACAAGACATACCTATTCCATGCTGCCTATGATAATCAAACATCAAAGTTTCTGCAACACGCTTCCCCTCATCATAGCAACTCCGAACTCCTATTGGGGAAATACTTTTGAGTTAGACAATACCCGTACGAGGTTGACAAAACATTCCCTTACCCTCAAACAATATTTGATCCATTATCAAGCTAAGCATGTAACTCAGGTTCACCTCACACCATAAAGCTGAAATCTAATTGGGGAAAAAAGCTTTTCTAGCATTTTTATTTTGGTACCTTGGGAAAGGCCAAAACATACAGAGAACATGTATTCAAATGATTTAATCATACATTGATTAGTGAATTCCATGTTTGTCCGTTTGAATTTCAGTTTTGATGATTAACCACTTTAAAGTAGATAGATACAAGTTTGTATTGATATAAGCACTTACCAATAGGGTTAACATTACCCCAATAGCTTTCTGGTTGTGGGTGCACAAGAGGATCCCCATATACTTCTGAAGTAGAGGTAAGCAAAATACTGCCCAATAAAATAACAAACTTGTTGAGACTAACAAATGGTATCAACAAAGACACTCAAATGAATAATAGAGAATAAGACCTCCCTACCGTGCTCCCACTCGCTTTGCAAGGCCAAGCATGTTCAATGTTCCAATAACATTTGTCTTTATTGTCTGTAACGTTTTCTTAACTTTAGATTTTCTCAAGGTAAACTAGACAGATAGAACTTTCAAATCAATGATATTGGTATAAACGAAAGTGCCAAGGAGAAAACGCATAATAGATACAGTTGACAAGAAATTCTTTACACAATAAGCTCATGGTAATTGATAAGATATACTAAATAAAACTCTAAAGACTCGCCTTCACAGGATTGTATTTGTAGAAAATTGGAGAAGCAGGACAGGCAAGATGGTAGATCTGATCAACCTCAATCAATAATTGCTCAGTCACATCTACACAGGAGGCAAAATAAGAAATGCATGTCAACATCCACAATTCATAACAATGTTTCAAGACAATGGCAAGTACAGAAAACTCAGCGCATTAACAGTGTCATCATCCTTGTGTATGTATGGTGTGATAGAGCCAGCTAATTTATAACAATTGACTTAGAGAGACTCAAATCATTTTAACACCGAGTTTAATAGCCAACAAACTTCTGTTGCATGGCCCATCACAGGCTAGATCCACGAGGCTAGCCCAGATTACAAAGTGGACGGACTAGAATTTTGATCTTCAACAATGTCAACTTGTAGAGATTGGTATAGAGAATAAAGATGACAACATACCATGACGGATTAGCTCAAATCTTGGGTGGCCGATCCATTTTCTAAGGTTGTCCTTTGATCCAGTGAAGAAGTTATCGACAACAATTACCTGATAAGCCAAAAATAAGAAACCAATATTTTATTTCACCCGGAAAACTTAGCATGTCATTTTGCTTGAAAATTTATCAGATCATCAACAAACTTGATGACTGTGTCCAGAAAGATGTTGGACATGCTAACCTCATTTTTTTCATTTTCCATCAATCTATCAACTAGGTGAGAGCCAATAAATCCAGCTCCTCCAGTGACTAGGATTCTCATGTTGGACTATTGTCAATAACAAAAGAAATATTGGTTAAACAAGAAATCATGACAACGTAGAAAAGCCAATCATATAAAACAGATAATCCTAGCAAAAGCACCTTTCTGACAGCCACAGTCATATTTTCAGTTACCAGATGGAATATGATATCATGTGCACAACATGCATACACCAAACCATAGTTTTGCAAGACAATAGGAAAAGGGAAATATAGTTATGGAAACGGAAGATTCTTTAATTTATCAACATAGCAGGATCAGTACAAATCTAAAGTCCCCCCCACACACAGCAGTGTCCAACAGACCTATTCCTGATCCCCCGCAACAATCAGCAGAACAAATCGCAGGCTGAAAACTTAAATGTTGAGAAGAGAGTGCCTAGTTTAGACTATAATAGACAGAAAAATTCAATGCATATAATGTCAGGAATATGGTGTCATCAAGGCCTAGAAAAGTCCAATTCTTGAGAGGTCTTAATCAAGTATTTTGAAAAGAGCAAGTATCTGTAATGAAAGTTGAAAGCTACTGGAAGAGAAAAGCGTGTCCACAACCAGATCGAGTTGATTTGAAATTCAGATTCTCATAACACAAAATGACATGTGATACTTCACCTGAAAGAACTTTGAAAAACGCAAGGGGGATGGCAGGGGAGGTGATTTTGTTGATTTTTGTTGGTCTCCATTTGAAGAGTTCGCTGCCATTGTCCAAACCTCTAAAATTAAATTCCTGCACGAGTTAGCTAACAGTCAACTCCTTACCGTCGTTTTATCTGAGTACTTCGACACATAAGCATTAAATGGATCATGAAAATTTTATAAGTCAGTCAACTGACTTGAAAGTCAAAACAATTCGACGAAGAGTCAATGGCTCAGGGATAGTGAAGAGCCACTTCGGCGAAAAGCAGATAAGAGCCAGTGATCGACCTGATCTGAGATTTAAGCAAAGGTCAACCAAATCCCCAACCACAGCTCTGATCCAAACTACCCATGATCAGAGATCCATTCTATAGAATAAGAGACATCCAGAAAAATAGATGTCTCCCAACAAATGCTAAATTAATTTGAAAAAGCGACCCTTTAGAATAAAGAATTAACTTGATTTGATTTCGGAGGCTTCAAATTCACGGCAAGGACATAAAGCAAAAACAGGAATGAGACGTAACTTCAACAAATGACAACACCGGTTAATCTAGTGATTCTACTTCTACATATAAACAGTAGATTGAGTATTAGAATTCTAAGTTAAATCAAGTGACTTCAAACAACTAGATGCAGAGTCAATAATGGGCGGGGATAATGAAGAACAACTTAGGCAACAAGCAGAAGAAACTTCAAACCATCATTCAACCATACTTGCGATAAGTCTTTGATCGCCTCGGGAATAGTTTATTGCCTATTGGATGGATGGATCCAGGAGATGTGTGCCGGGTTTTGGAACAATGATTTAAGGAGAAACAATATCGAGGATTGAGATCTGGAGAAGTGCAGATTGAGACGCAATAACACGCTCAATGACTGACTAAATTCAAGGATGACAGAGAAAAGAAAAGATGTTTCTGTCGGAGGGACGAAGGTTGCTTGAATTCGAGTGTATTACGTCATATGTGCCGGTGCTGCATCGCTTGGGGAACGATGTCTTGCTGGCGGTTGCCACGTCATTTGGATAAGTACTTTTTTTTTTTTGCCCAAAATTTGGATAAGTACTTGGAAGGCAAAGCAAAATATCTAACTTTATATAGAGTTTTAATTTGCTCGTGATTTTATATAAACATTTTTTCATTTTTTTAACATTGGAAACAAAAAGAGAGAAATATTATAGTAGATTGAAAATGAGCTGAGTCAAAAAAAAAAAAAACAGTGCCAATGGAAAAATAATAAATACTGAGATAAATATAAATCAAATTATATCTACGAAGATATTAAATCATACCAACAAAACATATCAAATATCAAAGAACACTATTATTAAATATTACCTCGGTCCTAATTATAAGATTTAGTTGATTTTTTTTGAAGAGATTAATGAAGCTAAATAAGTTACCCAATCATTTCATATGTTATGTATAATTAAATTATATATTAGTTTATTAGTTAAACTTATTAGTTTAAAAAAAAAGAAAAATACTCTAAAGTAATTTAATAAACTTCATTAATCTCTCCAAAAAGAAGTCAACTAGGTCTTATAATTAGGACCGGAAGGAGTAATAATTTTTATAAAGATTACTTTAAAAGTTAGATTTAATATGACAATATTTAAATTTTTAACGTCTCACCTTTTTTGGTTAAATGGAAGAGAGCCCGCAGCCCTATCTTCGGCACGAATTCAGTCTTGTTTGCAGGCTTTTCATGTAGCGTTTTGTTGATTATGTAGCTGGTTCGAACTCGTGTTTTGAGAAATGAAAGCAGAACACTTTCTTTTTTTTGGTCAACAAGCAGAACTCTTTCACGGTTTCACCATCAAACAGGTCAATTTGAATAACTAGTAACATAGTATACTTAAATTTAGATTACAAGTTAATTTAATGCATGATGACAAGTTTTTGCTCAGTGGTCAATGGTCAGTAACGTGAAGTTTTATGGCATCCAAAGCCAGTTAGAAACACTTTCCTAAAATGGAAAGTACCCAATGACCTTGTCATTTGGGTACAGCATGAATTTTACAAGATATGTGATACAAATTAATCTCCCTTGAAGGATTCTCCCACTGGACTAACTCTTTTATGGCCTCTTCAATCTCCATTGTCTTTCGCATATATGCACTTAAACATAACCCCAAAGCGCTCAAACTCAGACCAACTTCACTCTTCAACTCCTCTCGGCTTCTTCACTACCATATGTAGTGTCAACAGCATTCCTCGAGTTCTGGAGATATGACCCTATGGCTCTTTCCATGTCATCTTCGCTCAAACCAGAAACCAAACGGATTTGAGATTTTGGTGACTTCCCCGATTCGAGATCATAGTTTATGTTATTCTTCTCAAGCTCCTCCTCAAGAAATCTGAGCGATTTGATCTCACAGATTTCCTCAAAACTTTTCACAGACGAACAAATCACTTCCCTTATGTTTCCAATGTTGGGTTCTAGCGTCGCCTCTACAGTCTCTTTCCAACAAGTTTCATTTCTCTGGAATTCATGCCGAAGGATCTTCAACGCGTGGGCTTCGAAATGCAAGAGATCCGTCAATTCTGATAGCAACTTCACAAGCTTGTTGTAGCAAGAACTGTGAAAAGGCCTGAACCATAAGTTAGGCTCTTGGTTAGCTTCTGCTACGAATTTCTTCAATTCGTTAACCTGTTTTCTCAACTTCTTTACGTTATCCTCCAAGCTTGTTTTCCCCACCACAAGACTCAGCGATCCAAAGGAATCATGAAGCGAGGCTAGACTACGAGCAAGTTCAATTTTGGCGCACGAAGAAGCTCGTTTGGGGACGAAGACCAGATCCACAAGAATAGAACAAGACAGGCCGATAAAGGTTTCCAGGATTCGGGCCGAGGCAAATTCACTTGGCGGCCCATAATTTTTCCGGCCTAGTACAAGTACAGCCCCTATGACTGCGGAAATGCCACCAGCTTTTCCGTACATTCGGCTTCCTTGAAGGAAGCTCGTGAAAATGAACCAAGGGAGAAGAGAGAGGAATCTTATGGGCAAGAATCTCTCGAACACGAAGCAGCCTAATACTCCGTACACGGTTCCCATCACAGTCCCTTGGGCTTTAACATTCGCTACTGCTAGTGTTGGTTCTCTGGATGATACGAAGCTTATGGCCACTGGGAGTCCAGCCCATATCCCATTCTCTTTGCTATATATTAGGCCCAATAACACTGCTAGGCCCAATGAGAGAGAACATTTAAACGCTGGGATAAGCTTTGGGATTGTTGACGTCATGGACCAATTAGCCCACTGGTTTTTAGACCCGGAGGGATTTTCATCTTTCTGTTTTTCTTCAATTGAAGTTGGGGATTTGGCCATTGATTTTTTGTGAAGGAGTTTGGCGCAAAATAAGAAGAAAAAGCCGGGCAAGTCTTGGAGGGCTATTGGGATGGTTTGAAGGGATTGGAGAAAGTGTGTTGTGCTTTTTGTGCTGGGTTCAGGAACGGTCAGTGAACATCCATTTATGTTGTGTTGAGCATTTTTTATTGTCAAGACAAAATGATCCTCGAGTCTGTTAAGGTTGTGTCGAAGATCCTTATCAAGAATTGTAACGGGGAATGAATTAATGGTTCTTAAAGCCATTTCCATCCCTCTCAAGGTTGTATCCACCTCTTCTAGCCTTTCTCTCGACGAGCTCATGTCAAGAGATCTCAAAAAGGGAGGCCTCTCCCATTTCACACCCTCCTGTTGATTAAAGAGAAATAACAATTAGAAAAATTGGAATAATAAATCTTTAATATTACCTTCACTCCTTAAAATTAGATTTAGTTTGTAGCGAAGAGAGAAATGCACCTGGCAACGCGCAATATTACGAAGGAGCTCTGTCCGGCCAGTTGCCAGAGCCTTGGCACGAGACACTGACGCAACAGCAGTAGTCTTGTCCTCTTCACATATTGCCTTGACAAGAAATTTCAGTCTCTCAATGGTATTCTGAGCCAGCAGCTTGTTGTTCTGCTTAACCTGCCACCAAATAACGATATACGAGTTCATTCACGTCAAAATCTGAATTATGATGTAAGGAATGAAAGCGATAAACCAATTTCTGTTGTTTAGCCACACTGTACTCGACAGTTAATAAGGCTAGTGGACAAATTTAAGCACACGTAGCATTTATTCTGTGTACACATGGAGCTAGCATATATTCTCCAAAGTGGTGATGGTGCGCGCGAATTATGACCATGGTGCTTTTGGCATAAACACAAAAATTTGATGGTGCAAGAAGCTACAGTAATCTTTTATGCGTCCCAACTTACAGAGCTTTACGCATTCAATGTTCTGAATATGAAAAAACACTAAATTAAAACAAATAGAAGAAAGCTGATTAGTTACCTCACGACATGCAAGACGTGGGAAGGGTATGAGCAATGCAAGAACACAGGCCAAGGCTCCAATGGCGCAACTAGCTGCAAGGCGGAGAGGGTGCATGATAGGATCGGTGTGGGCGCCATTAACATAAGCCATGACATACACGATCACTATCTCACCCAGTGCTATGCGTGTAGCAATCAGATGAGTCCACTCAGCCGGCAGAGCCACCACCACGAATGCGGCCAGCGCCACCGCCAATGAAGTGGTTCCTCTCGTCAGCCGGCTCGGCCCTATAAGCCACAAGCTCAATATAGCCGGACCTAGGCTTTGGGCAGTGGCGTAAAGCGCGAGCCAGCAGCCACGTAAGGTGTCACCCAATACGGCGTCGTTCACGATGAGAATAACAGTGACGTAGGAGAATGCAGGGAAGGTGATCATGCGCTGAACAGAGGAAGGACCGAACAGAGTGATGCAACCAACGATGGTGCAGGCTAAGGCGGTTCGAGACGCCGACGTCAGGCATCGCCGCCATAAAGCTTTGGAACCACCAATGGCAGGCATGCTTAAATCAAGAACAAGAAGCTTAACTAACTAACTAGCCGTACGGTGGTGGGTTTGTCAATGGTTATAGAAGTGTTATGGGGTTAAGAATCAAGAGTGCTCAAAATCGGAAGCGAGGTTGGGTTTTATAGAGAAGTTTGAGAAGACAAGTGATAATTGGGACCGCCAGACAGTGCGCGTGCCATTAATGTATTCACAGCAACCAGTGCTTACTAACTTACTTTGAATATTTTGGCATGTTAAAAATAATGATATAATTAAGCTCTTAATTTCATCAAAATTCATTTTTTTATACCAGAGAAAATTATATTTAGAAAATGTTTTACATATTACATATAGAAAGAGAAAGAGGGTAAGCCTCGACATAATGATAAGGTTTACCATCTCAATCAATGGTCCATATAGGCTAAGGAGAAGAAAATGAGAAAGGGGATTATGAGAAAATCCTCTCCCTCTCCTTAAACCCACACTTATCTGACAGAGTTTTATACTTTGAGCCACCCTTTACTTTGAAGTTTGAACACTAGAAAAAAGAAAAAAGGTAAAAACATATAACAAAGAGCAATACTTTAATTTTTCACTACTGTCCTTGTTAGATATGTCTAATCAACAAAACATGATTACTACTATAAATTGCATTTGGTTAATAAGATTTTTAGATTGAGATAATTTTGAAAAGAATATAATTATTTAATACTCTACTTAATAACTTATAATAAGAAACATCGATCTTTGTTTTTTTCTAATCCATGCCTTATAATTAATAAGAACAAATGAGAGCATTGCTTTTCTTAGAACGAACAGTGAATAAATGGCCATGTTTTGCTTTATTTTGAAGGGCATGTGATACATTAAATTCCTTATCTGGGACAGGATATCAAGTCGTGTGTGTATAATAATATTAACATAGTTCCGATTCCTTCAACCTACTGTCTGCATAAGACGACCATTTTCTTTTGTCCGAATCTGAACTTCAACTAAGTCGAACTCAAGTTGTATTTTCTTTTTTTTTTTTGAAAAAGAAGGATGAGTGGATGACATATATCCCTGCTTTATTCTATCTTTTCTTCTTATTTCAAGTTTAATAATGTTGTTTAGGACGCGCCTTGTTATTAAGTCTGACCTAATTAATTGATGATAGGGTCTACTCATCATGGAGAATCAGAGGATTCTACCATTCTTTTCTTTTTTTAAGAGATTTTCACGATTTTCTTATTTTCAAAATTATCAAAGAAGGGAGAGGAGAGGGCTAATTATAATATAATACTACCTCCAGTTCTAATTATATAATCAAATTTGTAGTGTAATTTTAATTTTGTCTTATAATTAAGAACAGAGAGAGTAATATTTTGCCAGGAATCTGTTCTTTTGTCTATAAAAAATAAAATAATTCTATTACAATTCATGTTTTTTGGTTTATTAATATTAAATCTTTAATCCTTCTTACCTTAACACACACATTCATTACATTACACAAATATCTTTCATTTTATATATAGTTAAAAATATGATAAGCATAATTGAATAAAAATTACACCCATTAAAGATAAGTTTTTCAGGTATCTCTTAGCAACCAAATTTAGAATGAGATACTCCTCTAATACAAATTACATTACAAACTTTGTCCTATATTTAAGATCGGAGAAAGTATATTTTTTATAAAACACCTCATTAAATTTTTCACGTAATATTTTCCTTATTAATTAAACTATGCAATACTTAAACAGCTGGCACAAATAAAACAAAGCATGCCCTAGCAATAGCATACATGGAAATGGAAGGACCAAGCAAAGTGACCGACCATGGATGACGAATAAAGCAATAATAATAAACTATTGAGAAATGTGGGATTAAAGTGGGAATTCTCTTAGATTTCCACTTACTAATTTCCGTTCAGAATCGTACTGAGCCGTTGAGAAGGAGGAAGGGTCAAGTGGGGCGGGAGTGGGACCAACCCTTTGCCTTGCTTACTCAGAGCTCTGCTCTCCCCCAATCCCGTTCATTTATGGTCGCTCTAGTTCGTTAAAGCATAGGAGGGATTTTTTTTTTTTTAATTGAATGTAGTAAGGACCACAAATTTTCCTCTCCCCTTCTTTTTTTTTTTTTTTCCTCTCCCCTCCCTCAAACCAAACACACCCTTAGGGCCTGTTTGGTATGCTGATTTCAACAAAGGGAAAGGGAAGATGAGTGGCTTCCCACAGAGAAAACTGTTTGGTGCACGATTGTCAAGGAAAATGGGTTTTCCGTCAGACTCCATCTTCCCACAATGGTGGGAAAGTTGAATCCCTTCAAATCTGGCGCGATAGCATTTTCGTTCCCGAGTGAGTGAATGTTAGGGACAAAAAACCCCTGTATACAGTACATGTGTTTATTAAAAAAGACATTCGAGGGTTTCGCTGAACGAAGGCCACGAGCCTGAAATTGACGACATTGGCATTTGGAGATGCAACTCAACTTCAACGCAGGTGCAAATACAAGTGAATTTCGATGGGTATGAGAATTGTTTGTTGTTTTGTCCATCGTTGCCGATGCCCCGTGTTCATTCCTTTACATTCTCGAGAATTGGCGAGACAGAAGCTAATAGAATTAGTATAATTCTCAAGAATCCCAATGTAATTCTTAAGAATTGTCAAGCATATTTTTCCAACAAAGCATATCTTCTCACTATACTTCTCGAGAATCACTCTTAATTCTCGAGAATTGAAAGTCTCTATCAGTGCACAAAGATAAAAGAAAGGTATTTCTCGAGTATTGAAGGATCATTCCCAAGAATTAGGGTCATTCTCAAGAATCAAAGCCTGATTCCCGAGAATTTGTGTGCGCACCCATTTCCTTGAATATTGGGGTTGTTGCATATTGAATTCTCAAGAATCCCAATTTCATTCTAGAGAATTCTCAAGAATCCCAATTTCATTCTAGAGAATTCTCAAGAATTCAATGAGAATTCTCGAGAATTCAAATTGAATTCTCGAGAATTCACATTGAATATTCAATGTGATTTGTGCCTTCTCTATTAGTGCATCCATTGGGTTCAAAGTTTAATCGTTTTTCCCATGTTCATCTGTTTATATGAATTGTTGTTGTTGGTTTCGTCTTTTCGAGTTGTCACTTTCTAATTCCTTTCATGTGCGTTGTCCTTCAAACATCCCGAATCCAGTCGTCGGGGCAATTTCATTTCGCATCCACCTCCACTTCAGTTTTTCAGCTGCACATTCACGCCATTTGCCATTGCGAAAAAACAAAATTCAATTACATGAATGTTTTTTTTTTTTTTTAAATTTAGGGGCATTTTTGGTATTTCACCTCACATTCCCACTTAACTAACACATAATTCTTCATACCAAACCATTCATTTTCCCTCAACTTAAGTTACGTTCTCATGTCTACCAAACAGCTTAACTTTGTAATTTCCCTCACAATCTTTCCTTCTATTCCTTTCCCTCATTTAAATTCCTTTCCCTCTTTAAATCTTCCCCGTATCAAACGGGCCCTTAAAGTAAGTAGAGTGCCCTTTGCTCATTTCATTCTCACTCTGTTTATTCCCACTTTCTATTCGTTCTTGTAAGATTTTTTCCTAAAGGAATGATAATTTATATTATTTATATATAATCTTTATATATTATATATCCTCTTTCCAATTCTTAGAGCTACCAATTATATAAATACTACTCCATGTGCTTCACAATATGATATAGGATGCTTCTTAAAAAAAAATGGTCTAAAATATAAGTCATTTAATTAATGTTCATTTTTCAATTTTGTCCCTTTAATTAATGTTCATTTCTAATTTGTCCACTCATTAAATTTCTAAACACATTTTTCAATAAAGGTAAAAGTGAAATTTTGTTAATTTAGAACATATTTAATAAGTTAACTGTCATCTTTTATTTCCTATGAATTAATTAAATTGCTCTATGTTATGGATCGGAGGAATTATTTTTTAAGATACATTGGTCATCTTTTTTAAACATCTCATTCTCTCTTCTCATTAATCATTACTAAGAAGACATCAATAAAAGTAAATTAGAAAAAGACTGATAATATAAAAGTTATATCTTATATTTAGGACAAATATTAACTTGTTAAATATATCTTATATTAATAATTAGATGGAGTAATTAATTACTACCTCTGGTAGAGCTAAACAATGAGTTTCTTTTAATTCTAAATATAAGATTCAATGTATTTTATCTGTGAAATTTATCATTTTTAAAAAATATCATTATTTGTTACATAAGTACGTTAAAGAGGTTTTCATAGTTCCAATAATGCGCATGATTAAAGAAATTATTTTAAGTAAAACAATATATAATAATTAATCTAACCAATTTTTAATTTCGATAAATTAGTTATTTAGCTCTTATATAAAAAAACAAAAAAAAATCTAGAAATGACGAAAGAAAGGGGCCAAGAAACGAGTTTAAAGGGTCTACGGGGAGAGAAAACTACAGCCACGTCCACTTGCACACCACACAAGCACCGCCGATCTCGTTTTATTTAGTTGAAGAAAGGTGTGTAGTGTTAAAGAAAGGACGAGACAAGTTCTTGCTGTGACCATACATCCTATGAAAGAATGTTTTGGTGAAGTTTGTCACATACAGTACCTCCAAAAACCACTTCTCAACAACCTAGTGCGTTCACGTCTTTACACACTTCTCAACCCAGTTTCTTGGTAGGGAGATCGTCCTTTTATTCATCCAATAGTATAAAGAGTGAATACATATATACACACACAGGGGTTGGCTACGGTCCTCTTCCTTTCCCATCCACTTCCCATCCTCTTCCTCATCTCAGCCGTTGGATTGAAATCTTAACCGTTCAGATCTAATATTATATAAAAGTATTATTTTTATATTTTTTTAATAATTTAATATTTTTTTAATATAAAAATAATATTTTTATAAAAGATTAAATTTAAACCGTTCAGATTTCAATCCAACGGTTGAGATTGAGAAGATGATGGAAAGTGGATGGGAAGGGAAGAGGATGGGAGCCACACCCACACACACACACAGCTAAGAAATCACCAATCACCCACCTGTAATATTTATTATATTTTATTGTATTTCCATATAAATATATATTTAATTCTAACTATAAGACCTAGTTAACTTTTTTGTGTGTGGATAGATTAAGGAAGCTAATTAAATTACTTTAGAGTATTTTTATTTTTACTTTTTCCTTCAAACTAATTAGTTTGACTAATAAACTAATATATAATCTAAGGATATTCAACATATAAAATAATTAAGTAACTTATTTAACTTTTCTAATCTCTCCCAAAAAAGTCAATTAGATTTTATAATTAGGATCGAAGGTAGTGTTTGTGTGTAATACTTATTTCAATCTTAAATATAAAGAGCTACATATTGAGAAGTTTGTTATAAATTATTAACATAACTAATTTTTCTAGTCTTTATAAATTAACTATATACTCTTCCAATTCTAAATATTTCCTGTGATCTTAATTATAGGAATACTTTTATAGTGTAAATTACATTATAAAAATGTTCTTATAATTAGAACCGGAGGTAATATAAGATAAAATTTTTATATTTAGAATTGGAGGTAGTAACACTTATGTGTGCGGAATTTTCGGTTGCCTTCTCTTTTCAATAGTTTCATTGGGACATGGTAACGCACCGTATTAGCCTACAGCCTACAGCGTTGAAATTCAGGATAAACGTAAAACTAATTAGATAAATATTATTATGTGTATATTGAGATAATTTATTCAATTCTATAACATGACACTCTCCAAGAAAAAAATTCTGGTTTTTAGATATGCATGGTTTCTATATTTGGAACTGCTTCAACTCTAAAAGCTAAGGAAGCAAAGGAAGAAACATATTGATGAACACGTACGTTCCTTACAGTCTCAACACACTCAACATATTATCTAAATCCACTATTTAGGCATACTTATATGCTTGTTTGGGGTCACTTCTAGATATTTCAAAAGTGTTTATTTACGTAAATCAAGACAAATCTCATCTCATATGCTACTTATCAAGATTGAAAAGTTGTTTGTGAAAGCTTCAATCGTTATTCTAAACAAATAATAAAGCTTTATGGCCGATAAGTGACGGAATTGTATGCATTTGGGAGTGGACAAATCCCCCCCCCCCCCAGCATTGCAAGTTTTGAATATTTTCCCTGCCACCATTGAGCTTATAAGTAATTTTGAATCCCTTAACCCATTTCAAATTATTTTTACAGTTTATATAATTGATGTCCTCACTAGCCCATAATCCTGTGTCCACCAGTGTTAGTATGGGCCAAGAGGGGTGTTATCAATCTAATCAACATTGACAATGGTTTTTTTGTGGTGAAGTTTACTAATAAGGAAGACTACCTGAATGCTTTGACGGGAGGACCATGGATGCTTTTTGATCATTACCTTACTGTCCGACCATGGGAGCCCCAGTTCAACCCATTTCGAGCTACTATTAATAAAGTTGCTGTATGGGTCAGGTTGCCGAGAGTGTTTCTGGAATATTACGATAAGGAAGCTTTGGCTTGGATTGGTGATCGAATAGGTGAAACCATTAAGATAGACATTAACACTTCATGCCAGCTTCGAGGTCAGTTTGCTCGTATCTGTGTTTTGGTGGATTTGAGCAAACAATTAATGTCTGGGTTTTCGATGGATGAGGAAGATTATCATATTGAGTATGAGGGGCTACATTCACTGTGTACAAGTTGTGGTATTTATGGTCATAGCTCGGCAAGCTGTTCTATGGGAGGAGGTAGTCAGAAGATAGGGGAGGAAAATGGCAAGAGAGTCAATATGAGTGGGCAAAATCCGGAGGAGGTTAATACAGGAGAACAGGGGGGATGGAAGATAGTTCAAAAGCCCAATAGAATGAAACAAGGTGGGAAGGAGAAGAGTTTGGGATCATCCAAATAGCAGACTAATGGGTCGCGGTTCTCTGCTCTGGCGGAGGAGGCAACACCGGTTGTTGCATCGGAGAAGTCTCCGGTGGTAGCTAACGATGGGGAGATGTCAACGGTAGTATTATCGGGGAAAGAGAAGAGTACCTCGGAAGGTGGGAATGCTGTTTCTACAGGGATGTTGGAGAAAGGGAAGGAAATGACAGAGGAGAGAAGTGGTAATTCAAAGGGATATAAACTGCGCTTTGATAGAGGCAAAACGACGGCGGGAGCAAGTAGAAGGGATGCAGTAGTTGGGGATAATCAGAGGAAGGATAAGCGACATAGGGATAGGGGTCAGAAGGCTGGAGAGAAGAAGGAGTTGAAGGGTGATGTGTACGATGAGTCAGAAAAACAAGTGGCTATCAAAAAGGACAATTTGTTTATTGGAGTGGGTGGCCTGGGGACTGATGGAAGTGGGCAGCAGGAAGAGGTTTTTTCGTCGGCCCATTCCTTAGAGCTTGGGGAGGACCGGTTGGATATTGGAATCAAAGGGAGATTTTGGGCTGGCCCAACGTCCCTTGATCCGGATATTGATATGGTTCCTGATTCTTTTGCCGATAGATTAGAAGGAATAGATGGGCTGGATGGAGTAAAGGAAGGAGGCGATGGTCTGGAGGACTGTGCTCTCTGATCTGGGGGTCCTGAGCTCAGAAATTTTTTTAATCAATTCTCTAATGATTAAAGCAATTTACTGGAATGTTCGTGGGGCTTGTGGCAAACAGCTCTTACGAAATATTCATGTGGTGTGTCAGCGAAGTCAACCTTCTCTTCTTATTCTCTCTGAAACTAAGTGTGAGAATGAAGATAATCTCAGATGTTTGTCGAAATTGGGATTTGATGGGTTTGCATTTGTCCCAAGTCTTGGTCGATCCGGCGGCATTGTTGCAGTTTGGAAGACCCAGCGGTTGAATGTCAGGGTGTGTAGAGATGGCAGACAATTTATTCACCTTTGTTGTGATTATGGAGGGAATATCAATTTTCTTTTATCTACTTTTTATGCGGTGCCTAGAGAGGATCAGACAAGAATTTTATGGGAGGATCTTGAATATTATGCATCTTCGGTTTCTCTTCCATGGGTTGTTCTAGGCGATTTTAACGATATTCTCTTTTCCTCAGAACGAACTGGTGGATCTGGTCCTTCGGATGCTAGAATGAAACTTTTCAGTGACAAGATTAGTAGATGTAATCTGGATGACTTGGGAGCCAGCGGTCCGAAATTTACCTGGAAAGGTCCGATGGTAGCAGGTGGAAGGAGACTTTATGAGAGGCTTGATAGAGCTCTTGCTAATGAAAGATTCATGCTGGAAATGCCGGACTATGCGGTTCAGGTACTCCCTCGTTCTAGCTTTTCTGATCATAATCCTCATTGCCTAAAGCTAGGAGGTAATTCTAGAGGGAGTGGGGAGCACTGTTTTAAATTTGAGGCGATGTGGCTCAAGCATGAGAGTTACAATGAGTTTCTAAATAGGGCCTGGGATAGGAATGGCAACTTGATTAGTAATCTGTCTAGCTTTCAAATTTCGCTGGATAAGTGGAATAGGGAAACTTTTGGTATGGTTGAAAGGAAAAAGCAAGGCATTTTGAATAGGTTGCAGGGTATCCAGTGTTCGGCTGCTTATCCCCATTCTAAGTACTTGTGTGACCTGGAGAGGGATCTTCAAAACCAGCTTGACCAGCTCTTGACCCTGGAGGAAATAAAATGGTTTCAGAAAGCTAGAATTGAGTGGGTGTTGAATGGTGACCGTAATACCCGGTACTACCACCTAAAGTCTAAGGTGCGAAAGAATAGGAATAGAGTCATGATGTTGAAAAATGAGCTTGGCCATTGGGTTGAAGATGAGCAGGATCTAAAGTCGTTGGTTGTTGGTTATTTTAAAGAGTTGTTTTGCTCTATTACCCAATGTCCTATAGCTCTTTCTACTACAACCAAGTTTCCGAGTCTTGATCCTTTGATTGTAGGGGATTTGTCTTGTACCCCATCTTTGGAAGAAATAAAAAAGGTGCTTTTCTCTATGGGATCGTATAAAGCGCCTGGAATTGATGGATTCCCTGCATTATTTTATAAGTCTAATTGGGGGACGGTGGGGGTATCTTTATGTCAATTTGTTCAGGATGTTTTTAAGGGAAGGAAATCGGTTGCGGAGGCTAATAAAACAATTATATCTCTTATCCCTAAAGTGGATAACGTCCAGCTTGTCTCCCATTTTAGGCCAATTTCGCTTTGTACGGTGCACTATAAGTGCATATCGAAAGTAATAACTCTAAGATTAAGAGGGGTGATTGATGGCCTTATTTCTCCTTACCAAGCTAGCTTCATTAGAGGACGATGTATTCAAGATAATATAATTATAGGCCATGAAATTATTCATATTATGAGTAAGAATCGTAGCAAACGGGGTCTCATGGCTATGAAAGTTGACCTTGAAAAGGCTTATAACCGTATCAGCTGGACCTTCCTTAGACAGGTATTAGTTGAGGTAGGTTTTGATTTAAAGTTTATTGATTTAATTCTAACTTGTGTTTCTTCTGTTACTTACAATGTTTTGTGGAATAGTGGTAAAACTGAATTTTTTGCTCCTAAGAGAGGCCTGAGGCAAGGTGACCCAATTTCTCCCCTTCTATTTATGTTATGCATGGACAAATTGTCTCACCTTATTTGTGATGCAGTGGCGGAGGATAGATGGAAACCTATTTTGGTATCTAGATCTGGTCCTAGTGTTTCACATCTTATGTTTGCAGATGACTTGTTGCTATTCGGAGTTGCTTCAGATGATCAAGCAGTGTGTATGATGGATTGTACTCGGAAATTTATGGCGGCCTCTGGGGGGAAAGTTAATTATGCCAAATCTTCTGTTTTCTTTTCCCCTAGAGTGCCTTTATCTAACAGAAATAGAATCATGGGAATTACTCAGATGAAATGCTCAAGTGAAATTGGGCACTATCTTGGAATTCCTCTATCGCGTCAGAGGAAGCGATCTGAAACATTTAAGTATGTGGTTGACAGAGTTCGTGCAAAACTTAATGCGTGGAAGGCTTCCTCTCTTTCAATGGCGGGGCGAATTACTCTTGCCAAGTCTATTGTCAGTGCGGTCCCTCTTTACCCTATGCAGGTGGCCCGCCTTCCTACTAGTGTGTGCTTTGAAGTTGAACGCTGCAAAGGAACTTCATGTGGGGACATGTGGATAGGTCTAGAGGGTTTCATTCTATCAGCTGGGATCAAATCACTCGACCTAAGGATTATGGGGGTCTCGGATTCCGGAAATTGAACACTTTTAATCAGGCTTGCGGAGCAAAATTGGCATGGAAACTTGTGGAGTGAGCTAATGGGTGTTGGGCTGAGGTGCTTACTCAGCGATATATGTTGAGGGAGGGAGAATCTCTCTTGTCATTTCATCCTAGTGATTCTAGTTTATGGAGGTTTATCTGTTCTCAAGCTGAGACGATTGAACGTGGGGCGAAGTGGCAGATAAAAAATGGCAAGTCTGTTAGTTTTTTCAATGACTGTTGGATTGGGGTTGGGATAAAAGCCAGTAATTACTGTAACAAGCATATTTCTGAGGCAGAAGATAGGTCTGTTGTGGCGGATTGGGCTCGTGATGGCATGTGGGATTTTGGTAAAATGTCTAATATTTTAAATCCTGATGGGATTAATCTTATTGCGCCTATCCTCCCGCCTAGGGCTAATGCGGCGGATGACTTTATGGTGTGGGGTAATTCTAGAGATGGAAAATTCTCAATTAAGACTTGCTACTCTCTTCTTGAATGTACTCCTGCTAATTTAAAAAATCCCTTATTCAAGGATATTTGGCACTGGGGAGGAGCGGAACAGATTAAAGTTTTCCTATGGAAAGTGGCTCTTGACAAACTTCCTTCTAATGTATGGAGGAGTAGGTGGTGTGGAGCTTCCCCTATGTGTAGTTTTTGTGGTTTGGACACAGAGGATTCCCTTCATATTCTAAGGGACTGTTATTATGCTAAATCTATGTGGCACTCTCTCATAGATCCCATATTTTCCTCTTCCTTTTTCTCTGTCAATCTGAGTGATTGGCTATCCTTGAATCTGAGGAAGAAGGTTAGTAGCAGATGGGGAGATAGCTGGAAGCATATCTTCAGAGTTGTCGCGTGGAAGTTATGGGACTGGCGGAATCAGTATGCTTTCAACAGTGATTTCAGGAAGCCTTTAAACCCTGCAATTGTTATCTCTGGAAGCTGGAGGAAGTACACTTCGGAACAAGTGTTGGACGGGAGTCATCATCCTGATTTGAGCATTTCGAATAGAGTTTGGGAAAAGCCACCTGGGGGATGGATGAAACTTAATGTGGACGGAGCTAGTTCCAATATGGTCTCTCAAGCGGGATGTGGTGGGGTCATAAGGGATTGGTGTGGAAGCTGGGTGGCTGGTTTCTCCAAACCGTTAGGGATATGTCAAGCTATTGTTGCTAAGGAAAGGGCGCTGGCAGACGGTATGCAGATGGCATGGGACTTGGGGATCAGGAGCATCGTTGTGGAATCTGACGCTGAGGATGTTGTCCGTATGATCCTCGATGATGCTTATACTCTGGGAAGTTTAAGTATCATGAGAATTAAGGAGATGCTTACTTGGGATTGACAGATTGTCCTTAGGCCTATTCCTAGAGATGCCAATAGAGTAGCAGATGAGCTTGCTAAATTAGGCATTTCTAGATCTGATATTTTTGAGTGTTGTCCCTCCCATTTAAGGGCGTGGGTTGATCAAGAGAACTTGGGAGCTACTCCCTCTGCGTTGTAATCTTGCTTATTTATTAAAGGCGTTTAGCCATCATTCTTATAAATAAAAAAAAGAGTCCACACAAATGGTGCAGGGGAAGCATCTTTTTTTCTTTAAAGAAATTATTTAGAGGGAGCATACACTAATGACTTAAGGTTATAATACTCAATATTGAACTCACAACCTCCCATTTTAGAGAGGACATTTCATGTCTGATGTGCCTAAGCTACATGACCATTAGTAAAGAGAAGTCATTCTAAAATGGTCGAGCATGTGTTTATGACTGTTGATATGGATATATTGTACGTGGCCTATAACCTATTCGTTCACTGCGTCTGACGTTTACCATGTCACGCGCACAAACGGATTTTCAACGCCAACATGAAGTTCATGCTGACGTATGCAGGTGGCTTTGATATGCCAACACTCACCGCCATCAACCAAATCAATATTCCATTACATGACTTTATGAGATTACTCCAAATCTCCCCTTACAGAATACCACGGTTTAGTTATTTGAAAATTCTAAATTTTCTTTTTTGCATGCAATTTTCTGATATGGCTTCAGCTGATCTATCTAGCTCCATGTCCTAAAGCCCCCTTTTCCCTGTTTACGAAAGGGCTCGTTAACACTCTTGGTTGTTGAAGTATACAATTGTTAAAGCAGCGGACAACCATTAAACCAATGATCAAATATACTGCTAGTTTCTTTATAATTTAGACTGCGCAGAAGAATTTGTTACTAGGTAAAGAAACTCCAGTTGAGATTTGGATGGTTCTCATCTATTTTGTTTATTAGGAAATTTTGACCAAGTCCTAAAACGCCCCCAACTGCCACGAGGTTGTTGATGACGACAGAGCAGGTCTGAGTTCCGTGAGACATGTAAACTTTTAGTTCTAGGTTTCTCTTCGCAACTCATGTCCATATAATATATCTATATAGATCATCATGGTTTACCAGCTCGTTACGTTCCCTAGCTTGAAACGTCTAACGTGGTTGGTTAAAGTGGAATTTCGCAAATAGCAAGGATTGCAAGGTTATTAAAGAAGCACTAAAAGAACAGAAAGGATAACCTCTCGAGACTTCACCTTCCTACGTTACTGCGCCGTGAGGCCATCCCCACTATACCACTTTACTGTAAAGAAAATAAGAATACAAGTGAGGAAGATTTACAGTTTTTCAATCGCCACACCACAGTTTGAGATGGAACACGGGAAGATGGTGGCAAGTCACAGAATCACAATGTCCAGCAAAGGACAAAACTTGGTGGCACCTAAACTCAATTTAAGAATAAGGTTATGGAAATGAACAAAGTAATCTTGCAATAAACTAGTCACCCCAAACACCAGCCAAAACACTTTCAATACATTTGTTTTTTGTTTTCTAAGTCATGACAAGTGGCCGTGTAGAGAAAAAACAAAACGGAACTGGAGAAAGATGCGTGTTGACAACTTCCAATGGCATTCTACACGGATCAACCGCAGCAACAGGTGAACCAATCCATTACACATTAAGTCATATGTCCTCCAGTTTGTTCACAACAGGCAGGATCAGACGCCAGTAACGAATCACAGCATTTCTTGTGATTTCCTCACACAGCGGCTAACCTTCTTCTTGAAATCGTCTCTCCTGTCTCTCCACTCCTTCTGCAACAATAAAATGCAATATAGGTCTTAGAGAAACCACAAGAACATTTGGACACTCGAGATTAAAGCAACAAGAAATTATAAGTTTATTGGCATATATATCACATTCTTTTAGACAAGATATTGAGAGCGCCAACCACATCATAAGAAAGTAGAAGTACACATTCTTCCAAGTGGAATTACTATCTGACAAATTTTTCCAAGTGAGTTTGATATTTCATCAGACTGTCCCAGACAGGGTACATAAACATATGCATGGCGTGTCAGAAAATCAGATCAGCACAGCACTAAGCTTCACTAAGAGCAGGACAAGTCAAGTGATGGATATCATGGCATTATTACCTGTCACCAGTGCAATTTATGCATAATTAAGAAAGGACATGGCATTCATTACATGTGATTTGCAGAATATGTCCATAATAATTAAATTGGGATGTTTGTTTCTCATATATTCAGAAAGCTCTCAATCGCCTGGCAGATATTATGGCTAAGTTAGGATCTAGTCTTTGTCCTAATGTTGTGTATTTAGAGGACAAGCCTGAATGTATTAGCCCCTCTGTTGATAGTTTTGTACGTGTACCTAGGACCCGTCTCCCTCACGTTGAAATAATGAATCCTAGACCCCCCCCCCCCGGGTAATTGTGAAAGTTTTTCCATGCGTTTGGAACCGACTATGGTGTTGCCATATTTCTGAGGACTCGTTGTAAATAAAAGCTTGCTTATGAATTAGGTGCCTGAGCTTGAAGAAATAACTACAGAAATAAATTGAATATACACAACCAAACCTATCTGGGGACTAGAATTGTAAAGTCCATAAGATAGCAATAGGCAATCCACTTTATTGTTAAGTTGCAAGGACTTTGCAGCTTCATAGGAAAAAATTTAGTTTGTTCATGTCCCTCTAGGATACATAGAGAACAAAACAAGGCAAAATATATCTAGGATGCAAAACGTGGGAGTAGAAAGTCACTGAAACACAACCATGTAAGAACAAAATACAAAACAAAAGCATGTAAAAAACTTACAGCAGCTTCAACATTTGCCGGAGATTCATCATTAGGACTGGAAAGCATAGAAATGATACTCAAAACTATACTCTCTACCTGCAAGAAAATATGCACAATATTACCAGTTAACTTGTGTTTGGAAAAAAAGGACAAGGTTGTAAATAGCTCTACAAGCATCATGTACCATAGAATCAACACTAGAACTGGATATGAAGAGACATACCATTTCCACAAATATCCAGCAAAGTTAGGAAATAGCAAATCAACCTTGAAATTTAACACTCAATTAGTTTTGAGGCATTAAATTTTTATAGTCTTCATTAGCATTTTAGCTATAACTACTCAGTAAATAGTACGGAAAAGATTGCACTTCAACCTTGGAATTTTTATCTTAAAGGTCTTTTTTCTTTTCTTTTCTTGGGGTAGAAGTCTTAAACAATCACAAAATATACACGCGTGTAACTCATACAACTCATGTGACATTCAGTCTAAATATAGTTAAGAGACTAGCTACGAAGAAAAGTGCAAAAACTTCCATCCAGATGAGTGATGACAAATATAGCTCATAATATCTATTCTACGAATAGTGCCATACATACTTCTATAAAGAGCTCCAACCAGACATGACCTACAATCAGATGTGATGCCAATCATACAGGAAAACTTTCATGAAAACTTCTTCTATATTATAAATAAAATACAAGGCACAAAGCTTTGAATGTTAAAATACAGCACCACATTAACTGGTACTATAGTACTTCCATGCACTATCTCCAATGATCAAGTGTTTTTGGGTAATTAATGTCACTTGGGATTGGCATATCAAGTAAAGGAAATATGCATATTAAGAACAGGCTCACAACTCTCTGACTTGGAATCATATGCAATGCTAGTACTGCATGAGACCTCATCTACACATCATATCTGATTTGCATGACAAACCAAACAATTGATACCAGTAAAATAATTACAACAAATAGTGAGTTTCTACTACATATCCAGAAATTACATTGTTGAAGCTTAATTATTTTACAAGAGCATACAAATGTTTAACTGTAGTTATGCCGGTCTCAAATCTACTACCTAGTGCCAGCTTGATTTGGTCAGCAAAAACAAAGCTAAGCCACAAGATTAATAATGAAAAGCAAATTCTCATTCCTTTTTTTAGGTTTTATATTATCACTTACTGTATGAACAGGTGTCCAGCGCTCACTAGCAAGTTCATATCCATTTGGATCATCACCAGGAGGATGAAGAATTGATATGCAAACTCGTCCATCAGGATATACTACAAATGGAACAGCAATATAAGTTAATTATGTGTCGTTTAAACCAGACCAGGAGAATTGAGTCCCCCAAAAAAATATCCCAAAAACCAACCATTTGGATGCCATATCTCTGAAGTGAATTTCACTGTTGGTGGGCTGTTCGGGTAATTTGATGGAAAACTCATTATAGCATTGAAGAATCCCCCCTCACTGCAAAACAATGAAGCAAGAGTCAGCAAATGACAAAAGGAAAATAGAAAGTGCACAAATGACAATCAGCAGAACTCAACCAACAAGAGGCAAGCGAAGTGATGAATTAGAAGCATTTTCTAACATTCACGAAGAAAAGATAAAACAAACACATTAAGACAATCTGGTGGATGCAAATGAATCTAAATATCAATCTTGAGAGTTTGAAAGCTAGCAAGCAGTTTGATGAAGTGTAACCCTTTTGCAACGCAGGAGATAAATATCAATCTTGAGAGTTTGAAAGATAGCAAGCAGTTTGATGAAGTGTAACCCTTTTGCAACACAGGAGATACAGTTAAGCAATTTCGTCTAAATTACTTTCATCACGTTTCCCCTTATCATTCTCAAAATTATCCCTTTCCTCTAATCATCTATTACGGGTCAACAGGACATTGAAACTCCGGTACTCTAATCGCTACCCCCGGCCCTTTTTGCTCTTCCCTACAATCTCTTAAATTAAACAGACCAGCAAGAACAAGGGATTCGTCGATTACTCTCTTGATGAACCCATGATGACAAGGGTACAGAAGAAGGAATCTTGCAAATTTAAAAGCCATAAAGAATCACCAAGACTAAAGCACCCCAACCCAATCTTGAAAGTATTATCTTTCGGAACCAATAAAAAATAGTGACTAGATATACAAGAGAAATATAAAACTCCAATTCAAGATAGGAAATCATACTTATTCTAGTAAGGAGAAGAAAGAAAAATGTAATGAGCGCTTACTAAAGAGTATCGGGAGGTCCAATTATCGTGACACTCCATTCGAATATGTTGGTTTCATCTACTAAACCAGCGGAGAAGCCGTCGACTGGGTGTTTGCAAAGATCTGAAACCAGCAGAAGTTGAATTAGAACACCGCGGAAAATCCACGCGAAACCCTTCGCGCCAATCGACAGATTAATAATAGCAGCACACAAGCAAAGACAGGAATTCTGTCATCGCTAACCTTTAAGCTGCTTTTGAAGGAGAAGGCTAGCTTGCGATGCCATCAACCAACGGAGGTAAATAGAAATAGCTCCGACGAGAGGGAATAGAGAGGGAGCTCCTAGATTGTGAACAAACAGGGAAATTCGAAAGCCGACACTTCGATTATTTATAGATAGAGATGCTTCCTCAATGCGGGCTCTTCCGCACAGGATCTGCTTCCTTGCCTGTGCGCCCTGGTGGTGTAATGGGGAGCTTTGATCCTATGCGGCCTCCTTGTAGTCTGTATACTATAACGCCGAAATAAAGGCTGCCACGTAAGGAGGGACTGACATGTGGGCTTGTTTGGTAGGAGCCTTAGGAGAGCGTTTGCGGTAGAGTTAATGGGCTTTGGAGAAAAAAGTCAATGTGATGTGTTTGGGTTCGGCGTTAAGTTCACTGGACTTAAAGCTCCTAACGCTCAAAAAGCCGTTAAGGAAAAAGCTCTAAAATCCAGCTTTTTTCCAAAATGCTCTCAGCTTTTTTACGTGAGCCCTGCCACTTCTACCACTATCAATCCAAACACAAATCATTATCTATAACCTGACTTTTTTCCTACCAAGCTTTTTTTAAAGTCAGATAGCTTTTAAGCCACCGCTCCTACCACTAACCCAAACAGGCGTTCATCGAAAATAGATTCCAGTGCGTTATCATGTTCTCGTGAAATTGTACTTTTAACGTGTTTTATTGTTTATAAGATAAATATATAAAAAGAGTTTTATTTTAATTTGCACGTACTTTTCAAATGTCAATTTAAATAGATTCCAGTGCACTCCTAGTATCCTTCATCTTCGTTTAGGTTAGCGGTAAAAACAATTTTTTTAATGTGATTTACTATTTATAAGATAAGTATGTGAGATGAATTTTATTTTGATTTTCCGTGAATGTAATTTTCAAAAGCCAATTCAAATAGGCACTATATCTATTAACCACCACCGTTTTGATTTAATCCTGTAGAGTATCCTTTCAGGGCAATTTTTATCTCATCAATTAATCGAAATTTTTTTCTCGAGAGCAGCTAATTAAAAGACTTTACTTTAGTGGGGAAATAACCTTCCTTAACCTTATTAAATTAGTAGACTAAAATTAGTAACTTGAACATATGAGATTTTGAAATTTGAGTGTTGAAAACTTGAGTATAGACAATGACAGTTTAAGAATAACAAATAGTAATTTGAGCAAACATAATAAAAACATGAGAACCTCAAATTGTCAATTTCTATACCTATATTGCTGATTCATACATTCAAGTTGTCAACACCAAAATTTCAAAATCTTATGTTGACACCAAATTACCTATTTATCATAATTTAATAGATATCTTAGGCTTTGATCATCCAAATGACATTTTTCAGTCATTTTCTTGAAAAAGAAAAAACTAAACGCCATTGAAGAGAGAAGGCTACCAAACAAAAGACATTTGGTTTGATTAAAGGAGGGGTGAAAAGGAAGGATTGTAACAAACAAAAATTATAATTAATGAGTAGAGAAATTACTTTCTGTCATGAACATTGTATTGTAGGCCAAGAAACTCTGACGCCATGATTGATGCAATTGATTCTTTCAATCCCTAATTGAGAATGCTGATTTTAAACAAATCATTCATGTGACCATAAGCAAGCTATACATTTAGATTAATATAATTAAACACCCGGGTTTCTTAAAATGATACACTCAATCCGTTTTTAAATATAAGATTACTTTAGGTGTTTTCCATTTAATTTTAGGGTTTAATATTTCTGTTTTTGCTGCAGAGATATTTTTTCTGTCACACTCACATAAAAGTGAGTGTGTTCCATTGTAAAGAGAAGAGAGAGAAAATAGAGTAAATACCCTTTCTGATCCCTGATAAAAAATGCGGCCCCATTTTGGTTCTTGACAAAAAAAATGTCATTTTTAGTCCATAAAAATGACGAATAAGGGTCGATTGGTGGACATTTTGATCTCTCACAAATTTCCATAAGGTCTTTTTTAGTCCCATAAAAAGGACGAATAAGGGTCGATTGGTGGACATTTTGATCTCTCACAAATTTTCAAAATGTCCTTTTTAGTCCCATAAAAAGGACGAATAAGGGTCGATTTTTTGTCAGGGACCAAAATGAGGTCCGTGTTTTTTGTCACGGACTATAATTGGTATTTACTCGATAAAATATTAGTGCGATCCACCCACTTTTATTTGAGTGTGGCAGAAAAATATTTCTGCAGCAAAAGCAAAAATATTAAACCTTTAATTTTAATTATAAACTTAGAACATTAATATTCTTTGTCTCTTTCATTTAACATTTTTCCTAATTAATTTTATAGTTTTTCTGATTCTATTTGTTTCTTATATTTAATATCCTGATTAACAGGAATATTCTTAAGAAAAATACCACACATTTTTTCACACAATAACAACAACAACAATAATACCCCTTCGTTCTTAATTATAAGAAATATTTATCAGATTTTAGAGAAATTAAAGGCAGTAGTTAAATATATTTATTTTTTTAAAATGGGATCAATCCTTCATCTGTTCATGAAATATACTTTATTGGCAATTACCTTCTAAAGGGTTTCAAAATCGGCATCTTGGCTGGCATGATAGCATTAACCGTAAGTGAATCTTAATTCTTCACACCAATACTTGGTTTAAAAATATTAAAATTATTTTATTTAAAAATAAAAAAATAAATTAGAATCTCTCACATGATAGAATATAAGCTTGTTGTTAAATTAATTATTATGAAAGAAGTATTAATAAAGGTGATATAGGAAAAATATGACAACAATTTCTCAACATTATTTTATTAAAAAACAAAGTAGGATTGAGATGTATGTGACATTAATGAGTTGCAAGCATTCCTTACTATATAAAATATATAGATGTATTATTTTATAATTATTGTATTTAATTATTATTGAGAAAATATTCATAAGGATATTTATTGACAAAATCTTATATTAGATGGAGTAATGTTTTGTCAGGCCTCCACGGCCGCGCAAGTAGGCTACCCTTATGAGCAAAAGATCAAAACAATATTGAATGATAGGCAAGTCGGCTATGGTGATATTCAAAACACCAATTATTTCATCCTGAAATTATAATCTAGGATGTAGACTTTGAAATTTGAATATTGGCCGACCTACAAAAGTATTATAGACATTGAGTGAATGTGAGCCAAGCTGGCAAGGTATCACCTATTTTTTATTGGGGATTTTAATCGAGTTTATTAAAGCTTAGTGCGGTATATGTAAAATGATTAATTTATTATTATTGTATGAGATATTAAAAGTTGGCCAACCGATTAATAAAAGTTAGTCCAATTAATAAAGAATTTGCTTATGGAATTGTGAATTTAAATCTCATTACCAATGTGAAAATATTAAGAATTGGTTTAAATGCTCATCACAATGATGAGCACCAAAAGCTAATCAACGTGGTGAGATCTGCATGGTTCAAACAGAATTTTAATTGTCTAAATTTAATATTTTTAAATAAAACAAACATTTTTTTGAAAAATTGATGGTTAAAATATTATTTTTATATTAGATCCTGTATACATTAAAACAGTTTTTTTTTTAAAAAAAAAAACACTAAAGTAAAAAAATTCAATCGGACCCATTTGCAATGATGATTATTAGCTCTTGGTGTTCATGATGAGTAGTGAAATTTGTTCCGAAAGTATTGACGGTGGACAGTCTATTGTAAGCGCTGATTGGGTTTAAGAGCATGTTAGAGTTTCCATACCCAATTTTTTCCATATAAAAAAAGGTTAATGGGCAAATTTGCTTTGAAAAATTTTAATGAGGGGCAATTTTTTCCGAAAATGTCAAAAATGAAGCAATTTTATCTTGACTATTATCCTAATTAATTTTGACGGTTAGTTGACCAAGTATATTAAACTGACAGTTCAGATGCCATTTTTGTTGAAATGTAAATTTGTCTAGGAAATCCATGTGTCGTTTACTTCATTTTTTTAAAACTTAGATTTAAGACTTTTGAGATAAATTTTCACTATACAACAAATGACATGAATGACATGTGAATTGTCAATTCGGCATATTTAGTTAATTAATTGTCAAAATTAATTAGAATAAAACCCATGAGCTTTTTTTTTTTTTTTTTACTTTCAGCGCAAAATTGCCCTCTCAAAAAACTTCCGTAGTAAAATTGTCTGGAAAAAAAATTGTCCTTTAATCCTTTTTTTTTTTAAAAAAAAAAACGGTTTGGGAATCAAGAAGGAAACAAGAAACTTCTACACGCCTCCAGTAATTCAACAGCGATACGGCGGAGAGGCCGGTGCCATGATCATGAAGGTCGTTTTAATACATATCGGCACCACTACGACGACCACTTGTGACATGGGACCAGTCAAAAATTTTAAATTCAGACATCTAAGCCTGGTGCCATTTGAAATGAGAAGGTTAAGTTTTTAGGGAGAAGACATCAAATTCATTACTGTACTTGGTTTACAACTTCACATCTTTTTTTTTAGCCCAGAATATCAAGGTCATATGATGTTCTTACATCACTCTCCAATATATTCACTTCAATCAATGTGTATTTTTAGCAAGGTGGATTTGATTAAATTTAAAATAAAACTAATAGTTTGATTATAACACATAAAGTATAGAATTTAAAAATCAACACTTGCGTGAGAACTTTTTTAAGAGACAATTTTTAAGTATGTTTGTAAGTATGAGGTGGAGACATGTCTATTTAGCTCTATGATGAGCCCGAACTCAAATCACATCAAAATATATATATAAAGATTTGAGTAAATGAACTTGGGCTTCAAATATTGTCGGGCTATTGGAAATAAAACCATGTTGGGAGCCTTAAGGCAATGGGTATGGTTATGTTAATGGTTTAAGTTCCCAGTTAATCTATATTCACTTTGAATCGGACCTACGGTTATAGGGAAAGAACTCCCAACATCATTTTATCTATTCCTACATCTCAAATCGAGAACATGGTTAAAGGAGAGCATCTCCCTTACTGGCCACTTGCTCCCAGCAGATGTTGGTAATACATGAATAGACTTCCGAGCAAAAAAAAGTAATACATGAATACACTTAAGTTAGATAAACAACAGTGGCGGAACTAGGAAATTATTTTAGCCCGGGCTAAAAAATAAACATATTGAACTATTTACTAAATAATATCATATAACATTGAAAATAAAAATAAATGATAACCAAAAATTATAAATCAAAAGATAACATAGTAAACAAAAATTCTATGGCGTTTGGAAGGATACTCATTACAAGGTGTTTCACTTTTAGAAATTACTTTTTTTTAGAAATATCACTTTCTGAAGTTATTTTATTCTTAAAGAACACATGTATGTTTTTCTATTTATCATTACTTATCTTTTTCAACCTACAACAAATTTGGTGACCCATAATATATATTGTTGTCAGTATCAATTAGTATCTCGTGTCACTAGACATTAATTCTTATAGTATTACTCAATCCACAAAACTAATACTTAAATGTGTATTCCACCTACCTCAAAACAAAATAACTGGAGAAAATAAAAGAAATGTAATATGAACCCCAAAAAATACTTTAAAAAAATATACAAATCTGGTTCAATTTTATCTAAGCAAATAACCTATTATAATTTATTTTTTTAAAGAGAAATTCTTTATAAAATCATGAGACAACCAAATAATAAATCCAAACCAATTAAAATTAGCTATTCATCATCCTCTACATATATATAGTTATCTATTGTCAAAATTCAAGACTCTACTAAAATAATAACCCCAAAATTTTCACTAATTAGCACAATATTATCTTCATTAGAAAGAGAAAAATGCGCAAAATAACTTTCTTAAAAAGAGTGAGGTAAAAAGAAGTGATTTGGAGTACCTATTTAGTCTTTAAAATGAAGATGAACAGCGTCAGATATAAAATGATACTAACCTTTTCAGTAGGTATCTCAAACAAAAATTTTACTTTCTTCTCACAGTTCAATGAGTAATGAACCAAACATTGTTTTAATAAAAAAAAATAGTATAATTATAGAAAAGATAAGAAATTAGTTGGGACCAAATTATTGATCAAAATAAAATATTAGGGTTAAGGTGCAAAAATAGACATGTGCTTTTTTTTGAGGAGCGCCCAGTAGCAAATGCTTTTTTTAGGTACAAAAGTAACTATGTGGTTACAAATTAGATGCAAAAATAGCGTTTGACCGTTAAGTTTGACTTTTGACCGTTAAGTTAGACTTTTTTTTGCTGACTAGACGATGACGTGACATTTCAAAGGTGCAAAAATAATTTTAGAATATTGAAAAAATATTTTAGGTATTGATCGGTACTAAAAGGATACTGAAAAAAATATTTCAGGGTACTGAATGGTACTAAAAAGTATTTTCAGGATACTGATCGGTACAAAAAAAAATTCATAATTTTGAAAAATTATTTTAGGATCTTGAAAAAATATTTCAGGCATTGACCGGTACTAAAAGGATACTGAAAAAATATTTGAAATGCCACATCATCGTCCAGTCAGCAAAAAAAGTCAAACTTAACGATCAAAAGTCAAAATTAACTGTCAAACGCTATTTTTGCACCTAATTTGTAACCACAGTTATTTTTGCACCTGAAAAAAGCATTTGCTACTAGGCGCTCCTCGGAGAAAAGCACATGTCTATTTTTGCACCTTAACCCAAAATATTATATAACACATAAATATAAATACATAAGATAAGAGAAAGTCAGCTGAAACATAATATGGCTGGTAATCATGTCAAAATAATTAACCACTTTTTTTTTTCAGAGCACGCATATCATAGAAAACTATACAAGGGAGCTAAAATAATGTGAGGTGGTAGGTGATGATCATTTAGGAATTTGTATTGCTTCTCCTCTTATAAGCAAGAAGTACTGACATGGTAAAATAAGGAAATATTAAGGATCGAAGATCAAGAAAACAAATTTACCGATTAAGAAAGCGACGAGCTTTTTTTTTTTTTTTTTTTTGATACAAGGAGATGGCTAAAAGCCAATTACATTAAGGTAAAGGAGAAACACTAACAGGGGAAACAATTCCCAGAGATTCTTCATCAACCCATTTCCTCAAAGAAAAGGGACAGTCACTTAGCAATGTGGACTTAGATAATCCAAGCTTTGCTAATGCATCTGCTATGCGATTAAATTGTCGTGGGACATGTTGTACTACCACCGTCCAATCCCTCATCAACAGCGATCTAGCATGCGAAATCAGCAGGCATTCAGTGAGTTCACCCTCCTGTAAAAGGCACTGTACAACATCATCCGCATCTAGTTCAAGGATGACCTGCTTAAAGCCAAGGTCCCAAGCAACATTAAGACCTTCAATCACAGCCCAAATTTCAGCCGATTGTGCACTACATATACCAAGCATCTTAGTATATCCCACTAGCCAACCACCCGTACTGTCTCGGAGCACACCTCCACATCCAGCCCGAGCTGAAGATAACACCATAGCTCCATCCGTATTCAGCTTAAACCAACCATCCGGGGGGGCTTGCCAAGCTTGTATAGCCGCAGAACCTGAAACATCCCCTGACAAATTGGGGGCAAGATCATTGTACAAAGAATATTTCCTCCAAGATTGCAAAACTATTTTCCCCGGGATTGGAGGTTTAACAGCATTCACCTCAAAGGTATACATATTCCTCCACCCCCATAACTTCCATACAGCTACCCCAAAAATAAGAGGCCAGAAAACACCCCAATCATGCCCGGTATTTCCCCTAATATTCATTAAAATCCAATCCTTCAAACCAGGGGAAAAAACTGAGAAACATACCTGCTTGGGACAAGCTCCAGCCACATGGACCTTGCATAACAACAATCCCGCAGTATATGCAAGATATCCTCCGAAGCACAGTTACAAAATCCACACACAGAAGATACACCAGACCAAATACTCCTACAGGCATTGGTTGGCAAACGATTCAGAGCCACCATCCACAGAAATACCCTAATACGTTCAGCACCCTGCCACGACCAGATTGACTTAAACAAATGGCCCCGACCTGTAAGTGTTGCAGGTTCAATAAGGAAATAGGCGCTCCTTATTGAGAAGTTTCCATCCCTTGAAGCACCCCAAAACATGGCATCATGCCCAGCCTCCACTCTCGGAGGGATCGTAGCCATTAGCCGTTGTAAAATTTTAGTCTGCACAACATCTCTCAACCTTGCTACATCCCACATGCCATCTACCACCCAATCTGCCACAGTAGAATTAGATTCTTCCAGAGATAATGGCCTTCTGCAGCTCTCCTGAATCTTCCTCCCATCCATAAGCCAATTGTCCATAAAGAAACTTACCGACAATCCATTTCTAACATGCCATTTGGATCCCAAATTAATAGTATTCACTTGGGCTGTAATAAACCGCCACAACTTTGAGTCCCCTGGCTTATAGGATAGCAAGTTAGGACCTTCACGCAACATGTATCTATGTTGAAGCACATCTACCCATAAGCCTTGGACACCAATAGTTAACTTCCATGCTAGCTTAGCCCCACAAGCACGATTAAAAGGAACCAGCTTCCGGAAACCTAAACCCCCATACTTCTTTGGGCGAGTAATATGATCCCACCCTACTGTATGGTATCGAGCCTGTGTCTCAGTATGTCCCCAAATAAAATTCCTTTGTAGTCTCTCTACCTCCTTGCACACGCTACTTGGAACACGGGCAACTTGCATAGGATATAGCGGAATAGTACTCAGAACCGATTTTGCCAAAGTGATCCGCCCCGCTAACGAGAGGCAATTAGCCGTCCAAGCATTTAACTTTGCCTGGACCCGATCAATAATGTAATTAAAAGTCTCTCTTCTCCTTCTACTACGAGTGAGGGGAAAACCCAAATATCTCCCAATTTCAGAAGAGATATGCATCTGTGCTAAATCACTAATTCTCTGCCGATGGTGTACAGTCACCCTAGACGAGAAAAAAATGGAAGACTTCCCTTTATTAACTTTGCTACCAGAGGCCCTTGAAAATTGGTCTAAGCACTTTAACATACATAGAGCCTGCTCCTCAGATGCAACCCCAAATAAGAGAAGATCATCTGCAAACATCAAATGCGAAATCTTGGGACCAGTCCGAGACGAGGAAATAGGCAACCAACTCCCATCATCAACCGCATCACATATCACATGGGAGAGCTTATCCATACACAAAACAAAGAGTAGGGGGGAGATAGGGTCCCCCTGACGTAATCCTCTACTGGGAGAGAAAAACTCTGTCTGTGCACCATTCCATAAGACATTATAGGTAACAGATGTCACACACCACATAATCAGATGAATAAACTCAGTGTCAAAGCCCACCTCGATAAGAACTTGCTTCAAAAAATCCCAACTAATCCTATCATAGGCCTTTTCAAGGTCAATCTTCATAGCCATCAATCCTTTTCTGCTTTTATTTCTACTCATAACATGCAACAATTCTTGACCAATAATAATATTATCCTGAATATTCCTCCCCTTAATAAAGCTAGACTGATAGGGAGAGATAATATTATCCATAACATTTTTAATCCGCTGCGTAATCAACTTTGTCACACATTTATAATGCACAGAGCAAAGTGAAATAGGCCTGAAGTGAAAAACCGATTCTGGATTCTCTCTTTTGGGTATCAAAGAAATTAGAGTTTTATTTGCATCCTCCATATTCGCAGAACCCATAAAGACACTCTTCACAAAATTGCATAAAAGAGGACCTACCTTTACCCAGCTATGTTTATAGAACAAAGGAGGGAAACCATCAACACCCGGTGCCTTGTAGCTCCCCATTGAGAACAGAACTCTTCTTATCTCTGCATCCTCAGGAACACTAGACAGCTGTCTCAAAAGATGAGTATCTACTGCCGGAAAAGATGCTCTGGTGTGGAGAGTAACCCCCTCCTGCCCATCTTCATTATACAAACACTTGAAAAATTCGACAACCAAGTTTCGCAAGACCCCCTCATCCGACACCCAAGAACCAGTGGAATCTTTAAGAGATAGAATCCGATTCCTCCTCTTTCTCATCTTGGATTTGAGGTGATAGTATCTGGTGTTCCTATCGCCTTTAGCAACCCATTCTGTTCGAGCCTTCTGGAACCACTTAATCTCCTCTAACTTCAAAAGCCTATCAAGATCAGATTGGAGTTCCCTTTCCAGATTACACAAAAAACGTGAAGAAGGATAATTATGTGAATTCTGTATGCCACCCAATCTACTTAAGATGCGACGTTTTTGTTTCTCAACAAAACCGAATACCTCCTTATTCCACACCCGCAAAGAATCCCTGAATAAGGGAAGGGATGTATTAAGATCGCCATCAGATACCCACTGCTCGGAAACAAAAGCATTATACTGCTCATGTCGTGCCCACATAGCTTCGAAACGAAAAGGAGAATTACAGGGATTAACAGCCAAGTAATCAGAAAGACCTAGAAGGAGAGGATTATGATCAGAAAAGTTTGTCCTTGGTAATACCTTGACGAAGCACGAAGAGAACTCAGACAAAAAGGAAGTCGACGCCAAAGCCCTATCGAGTCTCTCAAATAGACGTGCGCAATTAGCCATTTTGGGACCTCGCCATGTAAACTTAGAACCAGAAGACCCCAAATCCGACAAAAGACAAGCGTGAATCCGTTCATTAAACAAACGCATTCGGTTGAAATTGACGGCCTGCCCTCCTATCCTCTCATCCGAGGAGCTAATGTCGTTGAAATCCCCCATTAAAACCCATGGATCCGAGCACGACACTGAGAAATTCAGAAGCTCCTGCCATAGGGCTAGCTTCATCCCCGGAGTAGGAATAGCATACACCGCCGATAGCACAAAGGGGGGTCTTCCATCCACAACGCAACGCAAATGAATTAACTGCCTATTTGATCCGATACTGGCTATATTAATCTGAGAAGTTCTCCACGCAGCCATAATTCCTCCAGAACGACCGAGACTAGGTACAAATGCCAAACCATCAAATCCCAAATTCCTCAGACAGTTAAAACGAGTCTCACTAACACACTTAGTTTCGGCCAGAATGATAATATCTGGCTTTGTATCTTTACAAACCAACCGAATCTGCTGTAAAAAATTGTTTGCACAAGCACCTCTAACATTCCAAAATAAGGCTTTCATTAGGAAACAAAATTAATAAAGGGTTGAGATAACAGGAAAACAAACTTGGGCTAGGATCCAATGTTCGCTTGAGTCTCTGGAACTACCGACCCATTAGGCCCATTACTCTCATCCTCATATGGCATAACATGGTCTTGGTCTGAGTTGCTCGGCCCAATCCAAAACTTTCCCTGAAGACTTGAGAGGTGCTTTGGATCTCCAGGGTCGAATGGGTTAGAATTGAAATCCACTGCTTTGACAATCTCCAAATTCTGTGACCCCACATTCTGCACCCCTGAACCCGACACACCCATTTCATTCTTTCCTCTTTCCTCCACCTCAATATACTCATTCGTTATTCTCAGCACCTCCTTTTCTCTCGGCATTTTGTGCAATTAATCCCTTGGGCGCTTTTCATTTCGTACCTCTTGTCGGCCACTTACCTGATTCTTACTACCCCCAGCCACGATCGCGCTCTTCGTCAGCTTTTTCTTCCCTCCCCCTTTTTTCTCCCATCCGTCAAGGTTGCCATAAACCTGCTGTAGCACCTGCTTTGCCTCCACATCCTTTTGTACGGTAAACGCAAAGGATTTCGTATTGTCACTAGTACCCTTATCACCTTCCTCCACCAACACGCCAAAACGTGATCCACCGACCCCTTGCCGAGTCACCCCCTGGTGCTCCTCCTTTGTACCTTTCTTTTGTCGCCGATGACGCTTAACGACCTTCCACACCTCAGGTGTTCCGGAATCTGAAACAGCCCCTTGCTTTTGTGGAGTATCCATTACCATCTCATCACTCTTCTCTTTACCAGCCGTCTCCTTCCCCGTAGCCCCTGTTTTTTTTGGAGCTTCCCCTGACTTGCATTCTTCTGGTCTATGCCCATACATCCCACAGTTGATACACAAATGATGAAGCCCCTCATACTCCAGATTATAGTCCTCTCCTTCAAGTGTAAATCCCGACACTAGTTGTTTACTTAAATCAACTAGCACACATATCCTAGCAAAATGACCCCTGAGCTGGCTTCTGGTATTAATGTCTATCTTGATTGTATCACCGATTCTATCCCCAATCCATTCCAGCGCCTCTCTATCGTAATACTCAAGGAAAACATTGGGTAACCGAACCCACACAGCCACCTTATTCACAGTAGCTTTCACAGGGTTAAAGCTAGGCTCCCATGGTCTAACAGTAAGATAGTGATCGAAGATAAGCCAAGGACCACCAGTAAGAGCATTTTCATAGTCTTCCTTATTAGAGAGTTTGACAACAAAGAAGCCATGCCCAATATTAATAAGGTTGATGATCCCACGTTTAGCCCACAGAGGTTGTAGAATAGCCAATAGCAATTTATAACCTATCGTCTTCCCCAACAGCTTCACTATGACCGCCTGTCTCCATGGCTTATAGAGCCGCTTCTTCAACTTCTCCGAGAAAGTGAAGGTGGGAAAGTTGCGATGAGGGTCCTCCTTGATAATACATAGCGGCTCGTTATCATCACCATCCGCCTCCTCAGAAATAGAGTCATCAGACATATCGTCCTTCCTGTTTGAGCTAGAGTCCTGACCATTTATACCCTTTAGCTTTTCCGCAAACGATTGTCCAGAGGTCCACATCTTAGGTGCCTCAACACCCAGCTTAGGCCAAAGTTCCTCGTAGGATTTCCCATCTACATTCTTGATCTTCTTAGAGCTACGGTTTAACAGATCATCCTCCTCACTAGAAGGAGGATGGTGAACTTGAGGTGTATCAGAGCGCATAAACGTATCAGAGAGCATTTCGCTTCACCTTCAATCTCCAGTCTTCTCTATACACCATACACTAGGCCGCTCAGCTCAAAGACATGCCTCTCAGAGTATAGGACACTAATGAACCTATGTGTAGATCCAAATCTGATTGGGTTCCAGCCCAGAATCTCATGGGAACTCACTTCTTATTGAGGACTCCCTCGAGCAGCTTTGCCCAAAAAAAAACACTTTTCATCCTCTCCATAAAAATCCCATAGGGTGATGTTCAGGTAATTAACTCCTACTTGCTCTGATCTGATGCAGTCCCAATGACCCCAGTCATCGATTAATTCAACCACATTTGACCATGTAAAATTGTAAATGCAGAATGTTCCCCCCAATTTTAGACATTTTGAATTTTGTCAGTCTTGGATTCTGCAACTTAATTGGATCGAGCTTGGAATGCTTGTCAGGGCCCTCTGAAACTCCTGGACCAAGTGTTATTGTAGGTTAGATTTATGGGTTCAAGTATGAGATAATTTGTGTGGGCCTGTTTAACAATTAAACTATCTAGTGCATTTTGAATATTGTGGATGTACCCTTAGTTTTTGGGTTTAATTGATAAAAAAGGTTGAACACTCTCATCAGAATTCTAGAGTTGATCAAGACGTTGGGGAAGACATGCTAGGCTAAGTGAAATAGGTTAATGCAGGCTAAGATGGAGGCATATGTACTCTCAGTCCTGTATCCCCTAATGGATTAAAGTCATAGCGTCATGCCCTTAAATTGTGAATGAGTCAAAATTTTCATATAAAAAAAATATATTGTGGATGTTAGTTTTGATTTACTAATTTCAAAGTAAAAATCTGAGTTGGTCTAGCTGTGTAAGGCCTTGTAGATCCCTCTGAGTCTTAAGTTCGAATCTTAGAGGAGACTTCTCTGTTAGAAGGGTAGTCATGAACCTTAAACCGAATAACGGATGATAATATAAAAAATAATAATAATTTGCAAAAGTAAAAATATCAATCTAATCCCTCCCGTGCATAACATGAAACACTTCAACTAATTCATTAAAATATGCCATAATTTGATTTCTTTTTCAAATCTACCTGTATTAAATTAGGTTTTAAATGAAAAAGAACATACAAAAAAATCACATTTAAGCATTAACTATATAGACAAAATTGATAGGGAAGCATAATTATTGTTTAAGTGACTTATATTATGGATTGATACATTCTTCTAAAAGTTACTATTATTATGCAATGGAGTGAGTTTTAGTTTTTTTTTTTTTTTTGGGGGGTGAATGACAGGGAATGAAGAAATATGCTTTTGCCCTTGGTATTTATCATAACCATGGATGGAAATAGGCTACGCTATGGTAGGCTTTATCTAAATAGGTTTAAATCTACAATAGATATTTAAAACCTCAGGTTGTATGTATGCTCTTTTTTAAGCTTAAGCCTAGGGCCTCAAAAGGCCTAATAGGAAACAGGCTACGTTAGGCTTTACCTAAATAGGTATGAGTCTACAATAGATATTTAAAGCTTTAGCTTGTATGTATACTCTTTTTTAGGCCTAAAACTGGGGCTTCAAAAGGCTTGATAAGACCTTAAGTCTGTTTAAAGACCTACTTAAAACGTAAGCCTTTAAATAACCTTTAAAGCCTATATCTCTAGATTTATATATAATTATTCCAGCCTATTTACAATCCTATATCATAACTTAAAAGCCTAATATATATTCTTGTTGTAATACAAGGGCTTAATAAGGAAAAGAAAAAAGAATGTCTAGTGTTAATAATTATCCAAGCAAATATGAATAAAAAAACTAATCATTTGTTAACTAATGAGATATTTTCTGAAATTGACCAAGCATAACAGGAAACAAGTAAAACTGAATTTTACAAATAAACTCTTCCTACTAAGATTATAATATTTCATTTGGTACTAAAATAAACTTATAACAATATTATACTTCAATAGACAACACAAAAAATCAAAGGACAATCAAAGACCTTTGTTAAGGCGTGACCCATTTCCGTTCTTAATCATAATGTGATCCGCGAGGCCCGAGGGGCAGAGGCGTACAAAGCATTTCGTTCCTTTCTTGCTTTTCACCTTCTCCATATTTACTGCTACTAATCCCACATAAAGCCTCTAGTTTAATTTTTACTACTACTTTATTCTTATATACAAGAGTCTTTTAATTGAATTATGTGATTCTAAAAAAGAAAAAAATTAAAAATAGTTAAATGTGTTAATTATATAGAAAATTTATTTTTTTTAAAAAATATCCTTATTTATGAATAAGTAAAAGAGAGTAATAATAGAAGAAAAAAAATATGAAAGAGAATGTATATAAATATAATATTTAATTGAAGGCAAATGAAAAAAAATGTATTTATTATTATGACAAACTCAAAAGAAAAAAATCTTATATTTATGGACAAATTCATTAAAAAAAAAAAAAAACTGAAGAAAAAGTATCATTGATTTACTTTCTCCCCTAACAAAGCTTGATAAATTAAAGATTTCTAGCAACTTGCAACATAATTATACATTGCCAACTTTATTTTCACAGACGACTTCATCAAGATCAAGAAAGGAAAACAGTACTAGTACTGCATAGCAGAGCTTTCCCCGTTCTCGTCAATAAAGGTTTGAAAAGAACAAAGGAAAAAAGTAACTAAGGGAACGCAAGCACGTGACATGCACAAAACCCCAGGTAGTGACTAATCAGAGAGATTCGAAATCTCGAGATAAGGGCCAACGAAGCTGACTGGATTTTTGTTCGGATATATTTGAAAGGCTTAGTACCTTGCTGCACAATGATCCCCCTCAAACTATTTACCAATCTTGTCATCAATATATTAAAATAAGTTAAATTTAACTACAAATCGAATTAAAATTCATAAACTCTAAATTAAAATCCATGTCCTCCCTGTCAATCCATGGCATACCCCACACTCTGCCAACCTCACCTCTATGATCAAGTCTATCCTGCAGCTGCAGGTACCCCTACAGATATTCCCGCCCTTTTCCCCTTCTTAATTTCTTCACTTTTTTCTTAGTAACAATTTCTTCCTTGTCTAGGCGATCTCGTAAGTCCCAGTAAGTGCTCATAGAACCCGGGGCCGTGCCCGGGCCTTGGTGCCCGGGCCTTGGTGGGGGACTGATGTCGAACCCTCCAAAACTTTTTTCCTATCAAAAAAAAAAAAAAATTCTTCCTTGTCTGTCTACCTCATTTGAGGGGTCATAATTTCACTCACATTAATTAATCAATTAATTTTTACATCCAGCATTCGCGTGGATGACTCATCAACATCAATGTTAATTAAAATCGCCTCCTAATGCAAAATTCCTTAGCCAAGTGTTAATCTGAGAACAAAACACGACAACACAGTAACACAAAGAACTTTGAACGAAGCTGTTCAAAGACAAGGATTGCATTCATTAGAGCATTAATTAATCTTAACCCAAGATTACAAACACGCTTACATTTCTTATTCAAATGAACCCAGATGACGAGGATGTTACAATTACAACCATTTTCACACTCTAATGGCAGAATCTAATGGCAGAATATGACCTTGAGCTCCCTTGGGGAAGAACACTCGTGCGTTAGCGAAGGGTTGTCATGAGCATAAGTGAAGGTCGCAGGACACGCATGCTTGAAGAAATCTGAGTAGAGCGAAGGCTTACACAGTTGAGGGCTATTGAAATGGTTCCTGCAGCACAGCTCGTCCGTCCTAAAAGCCTCGCACCCACTCTTACACGCCATCACCGGACCGTGATCCTGCGGTACACGGTGCTGCAACGCTGGAGGACACGTGGCAAGCAGATCCACACGACAACCCACCACCGGACACACGCCTTTACCCTCGTGAGGGGTCACCGTCATGGGGACGTTGAAGCCGTCCACAAAGCTCACGCCGTAGGAGGAGTAGTCGTTCGCGCCATGATGAACGCTGAACTGAGCCAAAGACGCCGGAGTTGCGCCGCCGGCGCCATTGCACTCCAGGCGGCCACCGCAGTCTCCGGTGGCGCAGAGGAACTGGTTGCCGGAGTAGCCGCAGCCTGTTCTGCCCCAGACCCGACCCGACCAGTGTCGATCCGGTAGGGGAATGGAGATGTGAGTGAGGGAATGAAGAACAAAGCCGCCGCGAGCGAGGACGGGGTGACCGGCGTTGGGTTGGATGGCGGGCCAGACGGTGAACTTGCAGTTGTTGACAAGAGTAAGGATGGTGGCGTCAGTGACAGTGGCGAGGAAGAGGAAGGAAGCTACGGCCAATGAGATGGAGAGTGTTGAGGAAGAAGAAGCCATGGTGGGGGTTTGGGGGCTATCGGAGTTCAGAGAAGAGGGGGTGTGGTGTGTTTTATAGAGAGAAGAGCCGTATTTGATTGCAGTGTTTTCTGGGTGCTGCTGTCCTGCAGCGGAGGCAGAGGCCCGTTTTGGGGATTTCGCGGGGCGGGATGTCATGTGACGGAATTGCCCTCGCTGTGTCCATTTTAGAAAAGTGGTCAGAAACCTGCGGAACAACTGTGACTCTGAGACTGCAAAGCAAGCAAACAAACAGTGGGGCCTTTTAGAATCATTGGTGTCTTGTGCGCGGGAAATATAAATAATTAGGGATCTCGAGGCTTCCACGCTGTCCTATGGAGCAAACCGATTAGGCATGCAAATTTAAATTATCTCCTGGCTTGAGCCTCATGCCATACGGCTGCATGAGCCTGCTTTCAAATAAGAGAATAAATTAAAATATATTTTAATTCTTGAATTATTTCATGGTAATAATAAATTTAGTGGGAATGTTTCTAAGAAATTAGCCCGGTGAGTGTTGTGTAATTATGAATTACCAGTATGCATTAAAATTCGTGTATGGACATCCTTTTCAGAAACTGGCACGTTATTATAGGAGTGTGGTGGCTTGAAAAAGGATGGATAAGAAGCTCGGTTAACGATACAATTGTCGGCCTTTCACTCTTCTCTTTTTCTTCTGCACACCCCACAACTCACAGAAACTTTGCCATCCAGGAACAAAACTTTAGAATTGGAGACTTGTAGGGAAGAGCTATGAAGCACCGATTCCGGCACAACGTTTCTGATATATTCTCAATATGCATCATGTCCGATACGTCAGGAAAAAAATTTCTGAGTATCCGTGAAGAGTCTAGTCTGTTCATGGAAAAACCCCAAGCGGAACATCGAGGTTTGTTTGATAAAGCCCACTAAATTAGAAATGAGTCCGGATGGCATTTAGTTCTGGACCTCTACTAATGGGCCTGGTCTTTTTCGACCATAACTAGTGGACCTGGTCCAGCCGGTTAATACTAAAGCATTTTATAAGCTATTATATGTATAAAAATAATCTTATCAAAAAAATAAATATATATGTATAAAAAATATACTCCCTCCGATCCTAATTATAAGACAACATTTGGGGGTTGGTTTTAATCCTAATTATATGACAACTTTTTACTTTTTATTAATTTCTTCCTAAAATACCCATATTTTATTCTTTCAAGTGTGTTTGATTTTTAGTGAGTATATATGTATGTGGGTTGCAATACACACAAGCACACGCACACACGCAGGCACACACATGCATATATGTATGAATGTGTGTGTACCTATATATGTATATCTATGTTGTGTGTCAATATATATGTGTGTGTACATACTCAAACACACACACATATATATAAACATGTATATATCTCTGTGTATGTAGATATATATGTGTGTAGATTTATGGGTGTATGTGTGTGTGTCTATATGTGTGTGTATAGATAGATCTATATGTATACATATACACACACACATATATATGTGTTCTGGTGTAGAACACAGATGTCCAGCCGCGTGTATGGGCTGGTGATTTGATATAGGATCAAGTGTCTCGATCTGGGTACCAATGTGATAGCACACAGACAGAGAGAGGATCACTGAACACAACCTGGCGCTTGGCCGAAGGAGTGGGGTGTGTGCTCAGTGTGACAGTATGTAGATTAGTCTAGGTTTTGAGCGTGTGTACCTTAGGCTGTTGCTTGGGTATTTATAGGACCTACCGGAGCGGCTTTGGCGTGATTCCGTGCCTAATATCCGAACGGGGTATATGCTGTTTTTATAAATGTCGTCCGAGGTGTTACCCATTTCCTGACGTCTGCGTCGGGCTAGGATTTGTTGAGTTCATTTCCTCGGGGTACGTAGTAACGGTTCGAGGGTCGATGAGCCGGGGTATCCCTCAATCTCTAATGCGATGTCGTGCTGGCGCCTTGTGGTTTGCAGGCGGTTGGCCGTGGCCGACATCCGAGGAGAGTGCCGTGGTTTGGACCGCCGAGCTACAAGCGTGAGATGGTGCGAATCAAGACTGGCACTCAATCTGACCGAGGCAGATACCGGCACCAAAGCTCGTCATTGAAGCTCCGGCCGTTGTTACTTCCTCGGTGTGACTCTTGGGAAACCTCTCTCGATGCTGCCATGATTGCCTATGACACTGTCATCCCGAGATTGGGGAGGTGCTTTGATCCTCGTGTCCGCCGCCCCCGAATTTCGTGCGCATTTAATGCTCTGGTGGTACGTTACACGTCTTCTCAGCCTTTTGGGGTGAAAAGTCGTGGTTACCCTCGTCGGTTGGGTTTCTTTGCTTTTGAATTTCCCTCATTCTTTCCTCTCGATATAACCTGCTGGCATTTCTCTTTTTGCCCACTTTTTCAATTCGCTCACTCTCCCCCACACACGGGAATTCTTCTGCGCAAAGTCAGAATTCTGTTCTTAACTTCCAGTGTCTCAGAATACTCTGAAGAATCAAAGCTCCTTTCTTGTTCGGAATTGTTCATCTACCTTCGCTGTGTCGATTTTCTGCAAGGTTCGCGTATTCAGGTATTTTATCTTTTTATATTGTTCTAGCATTTTAGTTCTCCCTCTTCCCCTTTTCTTTGCTGGTGTGCCCCTGTGTTCTGGGTTTTCTGGGCGGAGTGTTTATGAGTAGAGCTATCGAACCCATAGGTTTTGTCCTTTTGAGTGTCTTCTTAGTTGTTTCCCCCTCCTTCTTACCCTTATGTTGGTTGTATAGGTTTGAGCTCTTGATGGATAGGGGGTGGCTATCACAGTCCCTGTTGGGATTGTGTTGCCGAGAGCTCTTCCCTTATTGCGAGTGGGCAAGACCGTATGGCCGAAGTCATCCTGGGCTCATGTCGGCATAATTCGTTAGCTGAGCCTGTGCCAGACTTCAAGGGTCTTCCTTTCTCAGATTTGTCGTCATCAGGTATTCTGCCTAGTTCTGACTTGCGTTTTATTTCATTTTGTTGTAGGTAAATGGAGTCTACGTCTTCCCCTCGTCTTTTAGCTTCCGAACCGGAGGCGGACTCCGATAGTCCTTCACCGGCCCTGCGTTCCAAGTATCCCTGGGTGACTAGCGAAATGCTAACCATACGTTCGCTGATGACCGAGGCGGATATGGATAAAGTGGGGTCTCCGGGGTCATCGGGATGTCGTCTTTCCCCCCCCGAGGAGGATGAGCCGATCTGCGCCATTCGGGAACCAGGCTCTCCTAATTTCTTTCTTTTCTATCGGGATTATATGACCCGGCTCGGTATTCGCTTTCCGTTTACCGGGTTCCAAATGTCCGTCCTACACTACCTTCATCTGGCTCCTTCTCAGCTTCACCCGAACGGGTGGGCTTATCTGGCGGCGTTCGCCTATCTATGCGGGACAATGGAACCCGCTATTCCGTGTACCGCCGCCTTATTCCTTCATTTTTTTTCCGGTTCCCTACCCCTCGGTCGGGTAGGGAACCGCCCTCTCTGAAAGGGCTAACTTCTCTTCGTGCCGAGGCGGACCAGAAACTCATGAATGCTTTCTCAGACTCCTTTAAGCACTTCAAAAACTCTTTCTTTAAAGTTGTCGCAATCCACGGGAAGTGCCCCGGTTTCGAAAGCCGAGGGTCCGGGCGTTGAATGGCGCTTCCCCCTTTATTGGTCCTCCGAGCACCATCAGTTCTCCTCTTCCACTTACCAATTTTCGTTAAAAGACCTCTCTGAAGACGAGAGAGAGTATGCCGCTCGGCTGGTGTCTTATGTTGCCGAACATGGTGTCAAAAGGGCGGCCTTCTCCGGAACATCTCCACGTTCCGACCCTTCTCCTCCATCCTTGGAAAAGGCGAAACAGGTTCTTGCCTCTGATTCTGTTTCTCCTTTGCGCCCATCGGCTACCGTTCCTCGACCAAGTGGCTTCAAGCGGAGCCAGGCCTGGAGTGGGGACGTTTCTGAGGGGATCGGCATGGCCTTCTTTCCGCCACGTCGGCTTTTGTCTCCTCAACCTCTTTCGTATGAGGACCTTCATGAACTCTGAATATGTCCGGTCATCTTGTGTGGCTCTTGGATTATCTCTGCCCGGCCGCACCTCCATGGTTATTATGCTCGAGCTCGTGGAGTCCCGAACTCGTGGCGGAGGTTAATCATAAATTGGCCGATGCCAACTCTCGTCTGGTCGAAGCCGACGCTAATCTGAAGGAACTGAAGTCCTCCCACTCTATGTCTATGGATGCAGTCAAACGGCTTACGCAGCAACGTAGCGAGTTATGTGCGCGATTGCAGCAAGTCCGAGGCAACCTCGGGCGGAGGAGAAGACCGCCCGTGAGAAGGCGGTGGCGGCGATAAGGAAAACCGCGTCGGATTGCTTTGAGATGGCCCTAGCCTGCATTGAGTACTTAAACCCAGGGGTAAAACCGAACGTGGTGGGTATGGATGTCGCTCGGGGGCCCCTTAGCTTTTGTTGTCTTTGTCTTTTTTGCTTTCTTTGTTTTCGGCTTTTGATGCCGATGGTATATTGTACCTCCGAACTTTTAACTTTATGAATGAATATTCACTTTAAATAGCTCGTTACGTACTTTTACCTTCATGCGTACAAAGTGCACATGGGATAGTTTTAGACCGGGCCGTGGTCTTTAAAGGATTAGAGTCCGCTTAGTACTCTTCTGGTGTCAGAAACCAGGTGCATGAGTAGGGGTGTCTATATATACCGCGCTACGAGGTTCGGAGTCGTATTCCGGGATTTTTATAAAGCTGACAATGAAAGGAAAGTTTGCAGAAGGGAAATGACTGAAACCAAAATAAGCTTGAAATAATAAATCAAAAACTTAACTCGGACACTGGGTGTCCGTTGAGGCATCCTGGCTGTGACTGGGCCCTAACTATAGTAGGCCCTTAATTTGTCGCCATTCCATGTCCTCTTGACGGATTTTCTTGTCAGTGTTTCGAGAACATACGCTCATTTTTCCAACTTCTCCTTGACTCGTACGGTCCTTCCCAATTTGCGGCGAGCTTGCCGCCCCGGGCGTTCTTGTTACCGATGTCGGCCCTTCTAGGACAGGTCGCCTGGTCAAATGCCCTGGTTTGACCTTTCTATTGTGTTTCGCCGCCATCGCTGCTTGGCTGCTATGTCTCAAGAATGGGCCGTGGTTCGACTTCATCTACCAGTCCATCTCGTTGCCAACGCCTTGAATTCGACGGTTCTCCTTCCTCAAGGGTTCGAGCCTTCTCCAAGATGGTCGACCAACTTCGACCGGGATCATGGCTTCGCATCCATATGTCATGCGGAAAGGCGTCTCTTGGGTAGCTGATTGGATTGTTGTGCGAACTCCCCATAAGACGTTATAAAGCTGTTCGACCCAACAGGTGCCGGCCTCTTGCATCTTTTTCCGAAGTCCATCCAGGATTACCTTGTTTGCCGCTTCGGCCTGTCCGTTTGATTGTGGGTGTTCGACTGATGCAAAATGATGTGTGATGCCGAGGTCCACTATCATTTCCTGGAAGTTCCTGTCCGTGAACTGAGTGCCATTGTCTGTCACTATCTCGGCCGATTCAAGCGGGAGAAGATACTCTGTTGGATGAAGCGCCGGACCCTAGCCGATGTGATGGTGGCGAGCGGTTCGGCCTCAATCCACTTGGTAAAGTAGTCCATCGCCACGATCAGCCATCGGTTGTCGGGGGCCGGTTTAAACGGTCCGAGTAGATCCATTCCCCATTTAAAGAAAGGCCATGGGGCAGAGATATATTCCATGTCTGATGGAGGGGACCAAATGATTTTGGCGTGTTTCTGACAACTATCACATGCCTTCACAAATTCGCTTGCATCCGCCTGCATGGTGGGCGCAGTACCCGGCCCTAAGTGCTTTTCTTGCTAATGCTTTTGCACCCATATGTTGCCCGTTAATCCCTCCATGGGTCTCGGCGAGGACATATCTACTTTCGTGAGTGCCCGTGCACCTTAACATCGGTGTATGCAAGCCTTTTCGGTAAAGCCGATCGTCTATCATTGTGTATACCGCGGCTTCCAGTATCGCTTTTGGGCATTCGCGGTTCCAAGGGGAATAATTCCCCTCTCAATGTAGTCCTCGAGTGGCTTCCTCCAATCGGTGGCATCGGATATGACCATTACGCAGGTCGGCTCTTCCACCTTTTGTTGTATGACGGTTCTGTGGTTGGTCGTCCCTTTAGTGCTAGCCAGTTTGGAGAGTATGTCTGCTCGGACATTTTCCCCTCTTGGTATATGGGTAACCTTTACTTCTTCGAACTCGGCCTGGATATTCTTGACTTTGCTAAGATACTTAGCCATTAGAGGCCCTTTAGCCTGATATGTCCCATCTATCTGGGCGGCGGCGAGTTGTGAGTCGATGAAGACCGAGACTCTTTGCGCGCCGAGCTCCTTGACTGTTGGAGTCCGGCCAGAGCGCCTCATATTCGGCCCGATTGTTTGACGTCGGGAAATCTAGTTGTAGGGAGTGTTCGATCGTCACTCCTTCGGGGCTCTCTATGATTATTCCGGCTCCGCTTCCTTTTGAGTGGGACGAACCGTCGACATATACTTTCCAGAGGTCGATGTTGCCGGGGTCGTTATTAATCGGAGTTAGTTCTCGGAGGAAATCCGCCAGAGCTTGTGACTTAATAGCGTGTCGTGCTTCATATGTAATTTCGAACTCGGATAACTCAATGGCCCAATCGATCATTCACTGCCAGTCCGAACATGGAGTACACTGTCGAATGGGTTGGTGGTTCGAACCGCTACCTTGTGAGCTTGGAAGCACGGCACGATCTGCGTGCCGTCATTATTATGGCGAAAGCCAATTTCTCCAACTTCTGATATCTTAGCTCCGAGCTTTGCAAAGCTTTGCTCACGAAGTATATTGGTTCTTGGCCATTCTTTCCTTCCCGGACCAGAACCGAGCTCACTGCTTCCTTCCCAACTGATAAGTAGAGGAAGAGGGTTTCGCCGGGCTGTGGTTTCGATAGGACTGGCGGAGTGGCCAAGCATTGCTTAATCTTTGAAAATGCGGCGTCACACTCCGGGGTCCAATTTCCTGACGTGTCCTTTTTAAGCAACTTGAAGAAAGGCAAGGCGCTTTCTACCGATTTGGGCAGAAATCTAGTTTTCGAAAACCTTATTCATCATCCTCTGGTATGTTGCCCCGGCATTCTTTCGGCCGAACGGCATGACATTGTAGCAGTAATTTCCCTTCTCCGTTATGAAGGAGGTGGCTTCTTGGTCATCGGGGTGCATGGCGATCTGGTTATAACCGGAATACGCGTCCATGAACGACAGAAGTTGATAGCCGGATGAGCTATCTACGAGCTGATCAATGTTCGGCATTGGATAGGCGTCTTTAGGGCATGCTTTGTTCAGGTCGGTATAGTCGGTGCATACTCTCCATTTGCCATTTGGCTTTGAAACCATCACTACGTTGGAAAGCCACGTGGTATATTGTATCTCCCTGACGAAACCGGCCTCCAATAGTTCGTCCACGTGTTGGTTCAGCGCTACACCGCCTATCTCGGGGCCCTCGCTCTTTTCTTCCGGGCTACCGGGTTGACCTCGCCGTATGGCCAATTTATGACAGCAGAAATTGGGGTCTATGCCCGTACGTCGGCCGCGCTCCATGCAAAAACGTCTCGATTGTTGGCCAAAAACTCTTCTATCCTCAATCGCAGTCGGGGTCAAGGCCACGCCTACTTTCGTACTATGGTTTGGATTGATTCCAAGTACGAAATCTTCTAACTCTCCTTCTGGTTCTGGCCGAGGTGTCCCCTTTTCTTCTCGTAGGTCTAATTCGATCATATTGATCGGTTCTTGGATCTTTTTGTGCTCTGGATCCGTTGTTCCGGATCTTGCTTTTACGTTGATTGTCTCGTTGTAACACTGCCTGGACTCTTTCGATCACCCTTGACTGTAACGACTTGGTTGCTATTGCCTATCATTTTTATCTTCGATGCTTAGTAGACACCAAGATGTCCCAATTGTGGATTGTTGGTCTTCCCAGGATGATGTTGTAAGGGGAGGGAAATCGGCCACAATAAATCTTACTCGCTCGGATTTGAAACCTTCCTTCGCTCCAAGGGTGAGTCTGAGGTCTATATATCCCTTTGGAGGGGATAATTCGCCATTAAATCCTACGAGTGGTTTGGCATGGCTTCAGTCCTCCTGGTCGAGATTCATTCTCTTGAAGGCATCCCATATGATGATGTCTCGCCGAGCTCCCCGAGTCTATAAATATCCTCTTGACTCGGCGGTTGACCGTGGTTCCAAAGTGATTACGAGGCCGTCTTGATGGCGGGAGTACGCGCCGGCCAAGTCCTCTTTTGTGAACATGAGCTGAGGTCGTTCAATTTTGTCGGTCATGTGTGATTCTTCTTTAAACTTTGGTCGGTCCCTTATTGAAAGAACTTCCCTTAGATATTTTCTCCGTTGGCTCGGCGTATCTCCTCCTCCGAAGGCTCCGCTAATAACGTTGCAATCGAACTCCGTGCCTGGGAAATCCATTGTCTTCGATGCCGCTTCTTCCTCTTGCCCTCTCTTCTATTCTCGAGGTCCGGACTGTTTGATCGGTCATTCGCTTTCGCTTTTCTTTTGTGCGTCCTTGCGTTTTTATTACGTATTGACGCAATTTTCCTTCTCGAACGAATTTCTCGATGGCTTCGCGAAGTTCATAGCATTGATCCGTGGTATGCCCTTTACAATCGTGAAAAGAACAATAACGGGACTGGTCCGTGTTGGATCGTTTCCTGAGGGGATGAGGTTTTTCGACCTTCCGCATCTCGGTCGACGCTACTTCCCTCCATAGCTGGGACCGAGGAACATTGAGGGGGGTATAATAGTCAAATTTATTCTTCAAGTCTGTCCTTGGTTTATATTGCTTATTATCAGTTCCTTTCCCGCGGCGGTCTTGCTTGCGACCGTCGGACCGATTTTATCCCTTGGCGGGGTGTTCTTGTCCGGGTCCCTTCGCGCATTCGCTTGGCACATTTGTTCCACCTCAAGATATTTCTTCGACCTTGTCATGAAGTCCTTTAAGCTCTTAGCGGCTCTTTGAAAAATGATTCACGAGTCGGCTCGAAGCTGTCTGAGCCATCGGCCAGAGGTGGACGTGCACTTCCTCCTTTAATTTACGGACTTGCGGGGCCACATGATTAAACCGATCCAAATAGCTTTGGAGTAATTCGCCGGGCCGTTGCCTGATTTTGGATAAGGTATATTGAGACTTCGGCTGTTTCTTACTAGTTGCGAATTGTAACTCGAAAACCTTCGCCAAGTCATCAAATTTGGTTATCGAACCTGGAGGCAGGGTTAGTAACCACTTTAGGGCTGGTCCCTTTAGTGTTGTGGCGAAAACCTACTTATGATTGGTTCTCCGAGGCCTCGGCACATCATGATCATCGAAAGTCGTCCACATGAGTTGTGGGATCCGCGAACCGTCGTATTTGCTTGAACTCAGTGAGGTTCGGCTTTCCACGGGAACCGTGCTCGAGGATCTTGGGTGAAAAGGGGCATCGGCTTTAGCCTCGGCATATCTTCCTTGACGAGAATCGTGTGGGGATGTCGGTTCGACCCTTCGCTCAGGGAGGACTTCCCTTTGCGATTCTTTGGTAGAGGAGGCCGCCCTTTTAGTATTGTCTATTGTCTTACGCCGACGGGAACTATGACCTTCTGGTCGGGTTCCCACGTTTTGTCATCCCGATCATATTTGGTGCTTTTAGGTTCCCTTCTCGGTTCCGCTCGTCGATGTGATGAAATTGTAGAGTATAACGTTTGTCCATATTCTCGATGCGTTTCATCATGGCGAGTCAGTCCGTTTTGCCTATCCATATGCGGATGTATTCCTAGATATCCGGGGTAGTTGAGATATTCCAGGGTTACGGATATGACGGATCTGATGTGCCTACCCTTGGTTGGGCCTCCATGTGATTGGGCCTTATCTAGGTCCGTAACAATATGCATATATCAAGACCATTATTTCAATTAGAAAGTGTATGGAAAGGAAAATTGGTCGGAGAGATGTGTGGTGGGGTTGTTGATTCATTTTTACTTATGTCATTTTAAATTTATATAAGGACATTTTAGGAAAATGAGTAAAATTAACTAATTTAACTTCTCTCCTTAATCTCCCAAAAATCGGTTAAATATGTCCTATAATTAGGACCAGAGGGAGTAGCTATTATTATTCCCTGAAAACAAGTCACAATCTTCCCACACCCCTCATTCGGCTGAACTTGGGAAGCCATGATTGGTTCATGGAGGATAAAGTTTAAATTATGAAGCAAATCAGGTTAATTAAGCTAATCATGGTGCTCCTCATTTCATGGGGATTCGCAATTGTTTGGTTCTCTTCTCTGCCGCGGAACATTTTGGAGACATGTGCATATACTATTCAGTTTCGGTGATTGTCCGATTCAATTCTAACTTACGCAATCATAACAACATTTGACTTCATAACTAAAAATCTTCATCATGTTTCTCATAAAAGTCCATATATATTGTCTATCATACTATAGCAAGAGCACTATTTGTCTGCTCTTTTTAAATTTTAAAAAATGTACAAAAAGCAAAACTAGTGTATTATGCCTTCAACGACAAGACAATTTTCCTTTACGCCAAAGTGCGATGGACAAGGATGCCATACTTGCACTCCAACTCGAAATGTCTGCATATTTAGGGACATCTCTGTTGAAATATTCTGACATAAAAACCAGTACAATGCTCTTAGACGCATATCTCATGTTTGAGAATGAGCAGAACAACATGGTAAAAGATTTTTCGCCTTTAAGTAATTATACTCTCAAATTTGTAGGCAATGACAGGACTAAAATGTGCTGATCAAAACTTTATTTGGAAAATTAGTTTAAAGAATAAGGAATTGGGAGGTTGTGAGGACAGCAAGGCTAAGCACTCAAGAGAAAAATGATAGCAAGGTACTTACTTGTAAAATTTTGTTTTTATTTTGTTGTTATCATGGAAGCAATGATAACCGAGAAATGATAGCAGGTAAGAAGTCAATCCACAATGATGCGGATGAATCCAAATTCTCATTCTTATCAAATATCAAATCAGGATGCAAATATTGGCATTGGATTCCCGGGCATCTTTTAACAAACATTCTCCCATAAAAATTCAAGTTTGGTTATCATTATATATACCAAAAGACGCAGCACATAAAAACTGCTCCATCTCTCACTCTTAACACCATAATTCTACTACTCTCCATTTCAAGCAATGCCAAAAATGACAACTCAAGTCTTCATACGTCTTCTTCTGTGTTTTCTACTTGCAGCTTCTCCGCTCAATCATTTCACTGCTAATGTTCAGGCCATTCCATCAGGTATGTTACTTCTGATTATTTGCTTCTGCAAAAAAATACTGACGGTTTTTGTTAGCATTGTTTCTGCTACGGCTAACTCCCACTCATTTTTCTGTTCCTTCTCACCAGTTCATGTCAAGCTCAGAACCATACGAGCCAGCTCAATGCCACATTCTGGGCATGTCATAATTTCATGGGTTAGTATCAAGACAGGGTTTTATTATCATATTCATTATATAATTTTAATTCAAGATTTTCTCCTCATTAATAAGTTCAAGTAAGAATCTCTCAATATTTTAGTAGTGAAGAGTTTGTCATGGAAGAAGTTTACTTCTCAGCTATTCGACTATTTTTCAAATTTTATGTAGTTATTTCAAAGCTTATAATGTTACTACTACGTTGGAGTAAGATAGCTGAAATCGCCATTTTCTATACTTTTTACCGTTTACCTCCGTAAAGAATCGCACGTTCATGCCACTTTTTTTTTTTTTTGATAATAAGGAAGGCTACTTGTTTAAATATTTACACGACATAAACCTGATCCATGTTAACGTTGTTGATTGGGAGATACAGGATGAAGATAAAAGGACCCATAAAAGCCCGTCCGGGCCGAATCCAGTAGGGAATCACCGACCGCCATCTAAAACATAAAGCCACGATAAGATGAACTCAGCCATTCGAGGTCAACGGAGACGTGAGTCAAGTATCTCAGGAATCTTGGGAGATCCCGGGGTTTCGTGGTGGTTGTACAAAATGGGGGTTTAGAAAACTGAATATTTGTACTTTATAAGTTGTTGTATTAGTTATCATCAGGTATTTTCTGCATTCAGTAAAATCCCAATATCGTTCCTATTTCTTTTTCTACTTCCTATTAAATCACCTTGTTTTTTCGCATGGATTCGAATTCCTAAAGTTTCACACTTTATCTTGGCCATCCTTTCCTTTACTAAGTCACAACGTCATGCAATCAACTCGATATTTTGTTCATGAAACATGGTCCTGGCCTCCACTCCAATAAGCGCAGTCATGGCTTTTTTCGCTTCAGAAGTTTTCCACCTTTCTTTATACCTTTGATTTTTAATATAAAACATATATATTTTTTTAATTTAATTTAATTAAAAAAGTTAAAATTAATTAACATAATATGTATTTTTTAAAACACCCTAATCATCTTTCTTATTTCTGTCCTTTTCTCTTCTCCTTGAATATTGTTGAGGGAACATTAAGAGGGGTAACTTAGAAAAATATTATCATAAATAAAAATCATGTTTTATATTTAAGAACAAGATTAACTCTCCAATTATGTAGTATTATTAAGAACAGGAGGGAGCATATTCTAAGTTAATAAATTTGTTATGATTCCCTGCTTCTAGCAGAGAATTCATCGTTGAAAGACAGGAAACTTACCCACAAGGCAAATTTCTTCAGCTACTACGTATAATATTACCTATCGAGAACTGATATTTGCATGATTAAATTACATATTCAATTTGAATAAGCCAGTCCAAAAATGGCACAGGAGGCTAAGATACAATCTATTGCTGATATGCAAGTCTCCTGCAAACTACAAACAACCGCATCTTTATACAGCTCGCTTCCGCTTTGAGCGCTTGCTTCTTCTTTCCTTCAAGTTTGGAACCTCCTTGTTCACTGTCGAAGCATATGCTTCTTCTGCAACTTCGTCACCCTATAAATGCAGGCAAGATGAACTTAGTTAGACCCAGCATATTCTTTGATATCATTAACTAATTAATCAAAAATATAAAAAAATGAAGTTGGAATCACTAATTCAAATAATAACTATGATTCGATGGAGGGTTTTCTTGACAAGTCCACTGATGCAAATGCAAGGTTTCTCATTTTTTTCATTCTTTAAATAAAAACAAAAAACTGAATTCATGATAAACAGGGAGCTCAGATGACAGCCAAATGGCATAATACTTCAACCAACACTATACAAGTTTTGACTATTTACCTTGTCATCACTCTCTTCATCTGAACCGCCATCAGACTCAGAAACAGAAGCCAGAGGTTGAGCCTCTTCTTGAGGCAGTGCCTTGTTTAACTTCTTTTTCTCCTTTTCCTTTAATTGTCTAAACCTATAGAATACCAATCCTTAAGAAGAAAACTCCAGGAGGACCTGAAAAGGTAAGTCCACATTATGTACCATACAACACTGACCTCTCACCGGCTCTATCTGGCTGAGAAACTGATCGTTTAGCACGTCCTGCTGTAATAATTCCACTTGCATTTTCATTCACAACAGGCTTTGCACCTCCTAATTTGCGCAACCATACTTGTTGTGCTGTGCTTAAAACATTGTTTGTAAACCTAGGACAACAAAATAAGATAATTTCGGATAGCTGACAACATGACATTATTTGCATGAGAAACATGGTACCCTTTGTCCAAGTTCTCATACATATTTATTTCTGCATTGAGCACGCATGTTTAGGGATAAAACAACAGGCGTTTGAAAACAGGTAGAAATAGAGATTATGGTACAAGAGATCTATAATTAGAATATTGCTATCCAGAAAGGGTTAAAAAAAAATGCAGGTAGTTGAGGCAATAGAAAAAGTGGCTAATATTGAAAAACATAGTTCTGAAACACTAACCAGTAAATTGATAACCCTGAAGGGACAGACAGCGAGAAGTAACCAATCATGAGTGGAAGAAACTTGAAAACAAGAAGTGTATTTTTTTGGGCTGGATCATCAGTCTGTTAAGAGAAGTCATTGAGGACTCAGGACTCTCATCTAAAAGGATTTGAACAGAAGGACAAGTCGTAGTTTACCTGGGGGGGTTTCATTATTTCCATAGAAACATATTGAGAAGCAACAAGAAGGACAGGTAAAACAAGATATGCTGCAGTGTCGTACCAGCCCAATGGTGGATGACCATCCTACATGACAGTTTGTTTGTTAAGACGCTATATATCAGTGAAAGCTATAGAGAGAGAATAGGGCATTTATTCCCACTCAAAAGATGGCTGCAACAAGTGAACAAATGAAATACAGATCAATCTCATAAAAGCAATACTTCATATGCGACAATTAAGGCTATGTATATGGTAACAGAAAATTTAATCTCCCAACCTCTGGAAGCCAGTAATTTTCCGATACAGGTTGCTGTGGGATGTTAAAGAAAAAACTGAATAAACACTGAGAGTGACTACAGATAGATAATTGACAATGGAAAATAGCAAGTATTCGGAAGACACCGCAGAACAGACCAATTATATGCAAAACTCGTTGCAAGCTTTCAATGAAAAAGTCAACCTCCAAATTTGCAGGATGCCGTATCCAATTTGTAGTTATATGATTTTACAAACCACATTAAAAAAATTGACTAGAGGAGTCATAAAGGTTAAAAGGTGTAATGTGAGAAAACCACAACTTTCTTTCTTTGTTCTTTTTTCCATCAAATAAAAATCATAACAAGAGCCATATAAACAAAAAGTACCAGGAATAAATTACAGTTTCACCAATGAAGGGGAAGGATATTCCTCTTACCACAAATGGAAAAAGCCAAGAAATTCCAGATCCACTTTGTCTAGCGGCAATGGTAGTAGGACCACCCAAAGAGGGGATCCAAAAAAATCCTTCGGTCAAAAGTCCCTTCAAGTAACAGGTTTTCCAGAATGAGAAAATATCAGATGTAATATCTGAGGATAATTTACCCCTAAAAATATGCACTTAATTGATAAAGATTTTATAGTATCAATTACTTCATTTGCCACATTTGATAAGGCTTGGTAGAGACCTATCCAGACAGGAATTGTAGCCAAAGTCGGCAAACAACCTATACATGCAAACAAAACAAAAGATAACTGAGGAAGTAACATATGAAGAACATAAAACAGCATAAAATAGTCAAATACACCAGTTCTAACTGAGGGGGGTTGATATAACAATTACTGCTTGTAGACCATCTTAAATGTTATTAACAAATGTCCGCCACCAATTTCTGATTCTGAGTGGTCAACCTTATATGACAAAAAGTTTGTTGAAACAAGTGGCACGAAGAAGAATAAGAAGAGAACATGAACAGGACAAAGATCAAGAGAAACGCAGTGGTGAGATAGAACGTACCAGCCAATGGATTGACACCAGCTTGCTTGTATAGCCTTGATGTCTCGAGTTGTATTCTTTCCTTAAAAGAAGACAACCCAATGACTTGTTTAGAGAGAACCATGCTACAGTTTCAATAAATAAAACAATATTTACTAAAATCAGAATGAGTGACTTATTCGTCCTACACAACCACTAACATCACTCACCTGATTGCCAGCATATCTTTCTTGGATGGCCTTAATTTTTGGTTGAAGATTTTGCATAGCAAGTGTTGATTCAACCTACATATTTACTACAATCAGCACTTATACATAATGTTGTCAGGCAAATCATATAATTGCCATGTGATTTCAGTTGAACGGCATTTGTGCTTTAATCATAGTGGTTTGGATAAGAAGCATCTCAGGCTTATGGGGAAAAATTCCAGTTACTTCTGCAGGGGGAAAGCATCTAATAATTTGGAGCGAACAATTTGGTGAAAATGCAAAATTTTGCACCTTAAAACTGGCTCTTTGAAGCTGCTGAATTTGCACTAACCTGTTGCTTTGTCAAGGGAAGTGTAGCAACTTTAACAATAACAGTGAGCAATATTATAGCAAATCCATATGCGTAAGGAACATGCACAGCACTCAGACCATCTTTCAACACCTGAAAACAAAAAACATCGTTTAAGACACAATTATACGGGGGAAAATACATTTCCATTTATTGGTTTGCATAAAACATATATGTCATAACTGACATTGACTAATATTTTGGTATACATCCTATGTCAAATCGGGCAATTTATGATTTCTCGAACAAATAGCAACTCAGCAATTGCCAAGTTTTTCATAATTTAAATACAAAGTGTCTAGTCAACCCCGTGTGCATGATTGTTTTCTATATACATATCCAGTAAACACATCAGAAAATCTAACGTTTCGCTTCTTTCAGAATTAGTGTCCTCCCAGCACAATTTGGTTATAGAAATCGTTTTCAGTCATAAGCTGATTGCATAACCTGGATAACAAATTTCGTTATTTTTTACCGCCTCAATATTTAGAGCAGTCACTTAACTAGGACAATTAGTCGCCTAGTTAGTATTAAAATTGCATAGTTAGCACTATATATATATATATATAATTCTAATTCCTATTTCGTAACAATTATGCATCTTCGTCTGATATATATGTTGCTGCAGAATAGCTTAGAGTTTTCCATAATAAAAAACAGTTACCTTAAGAACAAATTCCATGGCTTCAGAAATAAAACCGAACCAGCCTCCGTTCTTCTGTGCAGCAGCATCTGTGGAGGTCGATGCCGCAGCACCAGCACCTGAATCGGCGGAAACCGCGGCATCAGCAAGCGTATAAAGAAGCGCTTCAGCTCTAGTAACGATTTGACTGAAGTCAAATGAATCAGTGAGGGAGTGGATAGGGGGGATTTCGTGGAGGCTGAATCTAACTCTGGTGCTGACCAGCTTACGATGAGGTAGAGGAAAGGAGTGTGGACCAAGGCGAGAGACAGAAGGAAGAGGCGTGCCGATAAACGAAGGAGAGGAAATTAATGTCTTCGCCATGGAAGAGAAGCTTACGGAGGATGAGACAAATATAGTTCAGCTTCTCATTGACAGAAGGAGGTGGGGGAAGGAGGATGAGGAAGCCTTGGCAGTGGAAGACGATGGAAATAGATATCTTCATTTATCCGTATATTTTGCGAGCCAAATGAATGATATGCCAACCTTTCTCAGCCAACCCCTCCGTGACGCGTCATATAATCGGGGTTTTATCGTCATTGTACGGAATTGTAAACATACTCATTTGGAGTCCTCCAGGAGTCCATTAAATAACTCTAAGGGTGGGCATGAGAACCATTATGTCCCCACTACTGATTCTGAGATGAAACAGTTTTTTCTGATTCTGTGCCTGGGAAAAGTTCTGAGAATCATAATTACGTTAAATAATCCATTTTATTTTTACCTAAAGAATCAGAATTACGTTTGTTAACACATTTTATTTTTATTTAAGTAATTTTTATATTCAAAAAATTATTTATGTGGTGGTGGCAACGGCGGTGGGGAAGAGAGAAGGGGAAAAATAGATTCTGACTTTGTGCCCTGGAATACAAAAGCAGAATTTTTCTGCTTCTTTTTTTTATTCCCCAGTACAAAAAAAGAAACTAGTTTATCCCGGGAACAAGAAAAAAAATTGGATTTACCAAACCTAATTCCTATTCAATTTTGTTCCTGGGAACAGAAATTAAGGAAAAACTCACTCTGGGAGCGTTACTATGCACACCCTGAAACTCAAAATAATTATAAATAATTTTAATCAATTAAAAAAAGGGATTATCATATCTGCTTCAGCGGCAGAAAAGTTACTCAGCAACGGGTAAAACGACGCAGTTTCTCCACCATTTTATATAACACGCAAGCCTCGACAGCACTGAAGTTGTTAAAAAGCAAAGGTGGAACAACAAGAGAGAAGTAACAAAAGGGGAAAATTTATCCAAGGGACAAGGATAAACTTGTGCAGCTTTCACTTCTTAAGACTACCACGAACACCGGGGCGAGGTTTCGACGACTCGGGCGCAAGGCTAGCATGGCGATTCACAAGCTTGGACTCCTCAAAGGGGATTGTAGGATGATGAGCGTCGTGATGAATTTGCATAGACTTAATATCAAGGGCTGTGGTCTTGCAGTGGGGACACTCATACTTGGCGTGGCCACCCTTTTCCACACCGGAACGGTCAGCCTGAAAATTAAATTTAAGTTAGATACCATTAACGATTTAAACAGGCCAGAAACAAAAATCAAAACAAGATTTAAGCTTCACAGTGACAACCAGATCATTCTGATAATTGACTTGATGCTATGGGTATGCATTTGTAACATACAATTTACGTTATATAAGTTTAAGAAAATCTAAGAAGAAAAATTGATAGGCCGATAAATTTACCTTATTTTCACTTTTTTTATTTGATTTGATTTTTATTTTTTTTTTAATCAGATACCTTGCGAGGTATAAGGAGTACCTCGTGAGGTAGTTTGCGTTTTGTACTTTTTTTTTGTTATATTATTATATTATATTTTCATTTTTTATTTTATTTTATTTGAGTTTTATGTTTCGTTTTAATTATTTTTTATTTTCACTTTTTTGTTTTATCCTTTTAACAGATACCTCGCGAGGTACTGGAAGTACCTCGCGAGGTAATCCACATCTTTTACTCGATTATTTTCACTTTTTTATTTTATTTTATTTTTCGTTTTAATTGTTTTTTATTTTTTATTTTCACTTTTTTTTTATCTTTTTAACAGATACCTCGCGAGGTACAGGAAGTACCTCGCGAGGTAATCCACATCTTTTACTCTATTATTTTCACTTTTTTATTTTATTTTCTAACTAGAAACCTCGCGAGGTACATCCGTTACCTCGCGAGGTTTTTGGACTTTTTTATTTTTTAAAATTTCATATCATTATTATTCGTTTTCAGTTTTTCTATTTTTTTTAAACTAGATACCTCGCGAGGTAGTAACAGATACCTCGCGAGGTATATTTTCTTATTTTTCGAATTTTAATTTTATTTTTAATGAGATACCTCGCGAGGTACAAGGTGTACCTCGCTAGGTAGCTTTGCGTTTTGTACTTTTTTTTTTATATTATTATATTTTATTTTCACTTTTTTTATTTGATTTGATTTTTATTTTTGTTTTAATCAGATACCTTGCGAGGTATAAGGAGTACCTCGTGAGGTAGTTTGCGTTTTGTAATTTTTTTTTGTTATATTATTATATTATATTTTCATTTTTTATTTTATTTTATTTCAGTTTTATTTTTCGTTTTAATTATTTTTTATTTTCACTTTTTTGTTTTATCTTTTTAACGGATACCTCGCGAGGTACTTCCAGTACCTCGCCAGGTAATCCACATCTTTTACTCGATTATTTTCACTTTTTTATTTTATTTTATTTTTCGTTTTAATTGTTTTTTATTTTTTATATTCACTTTTTTGTTTTATCTTTTTAACAGATACCTCGCGAGGTACAGGAAGTACCACGCGAGGTAATCCACATCTTTTACTCTATTATTTTCACTTTTTTATTTTATTTTCTAACTAGAAACCTCGCGAGGTACATCCGTTACCTCGCGCGGTTTTGGACTTTTTATTTTTTAAAATTTCATATTATTATTATTCGTTTTCAGTTTTTCTACTTTTTTTAAACTAGATACCTCGCGAGGTAGCGGTAGTACCTCGCGAGGTATTTTTTCTTATTTTTCGAATTTTAATTTTATTTTTAATGAGATACCTCGCGAGGTACAAGGTGTACCTCGCGAGGTAGCTTTGCGTTTTGTACTTTTTTTTGTTATATTATTATATTCTATTTTCAGTTTTTATTTTATTTTATTTGAGTTTTATTTTTCGTTTTAATTATTTTTTATTTTCACTTTTTTGTTTTATCTTTTTAACAGATACCTCGCGAGGTACAGGAAGTACCTCGCGAGGTAATCCACATCTTTTACTCTATTATTTTCACTTTTTTATTTTATTTTCTAACTAGAAACCTCGCGAGGTACATCCGTTACCTCGCGAGGTTTTTGGACTTTTTTATTTTTTAAAATTTCATATTATTATTATTCGTTTTCAGTTTTTCTATTTTTTTTAAACTAGATACCTCGCGAGGTAGCGGTAGTACCTCGCGAGGTATTTTTTCTTATTTTTCGAATTTTAATTTTATTTTTAATGAGATACCTCGCGAGGTACAAGGTGTACCTCGCGAGGTAGCTTTGCGTTTTGTACTTTTTTTATTTATATTATTATATTGTATTTTCAGTTTTTATTTTATTTGATTTGATTTATATTTTTTGTTTTAATTATTTTTATTTTCACTTTTTTGTTTTATCTTTTTAACAGATACCTCGCGAGGTACAGGAAGTACCTCGCGAGGTAATCCACATCTTTTACTCTATTATTTTCACTTTTTTATTTTATTTTCTAACTAGAAACCTCGCGAGGTACATCCTTTACCTCGCGAGGTAGCTTTTCGTTTTGTACTTTTTTGTTATATTATTATATTCTATTTTCAGTTTTTATTTTATTTTATTTGAGTTTTATTCTTCGTTTTAATTATTTTTTATTTTCACTTTTTGTTTTATCTTTTAACGGATACCTCGCGAGGTAGCGTGAAGTACCTCGCGAGGTAATCCACATCTTTTACTCTATTATTTTCACTTTTTTATTTTATTTTCTAACTAGAAACCTCGCGAGGTACATCCTTTACCTCGCGAGGTAGCTTTGCGTTTTGTACTTTTTTTTGTTATATTATTATATTCTATTTTCATTTTTATTTTATTTTATTTGAGTTTTATTTTTCGTTTTAATTATTTTTTATTTTCACTTTTTGTTTTATCTTTTAACGAGATACCTCGCGAGGTACAGGAAGTACCTCGCGAGGTAATCCACATCTTTTACTCTATTATTTTCACTTTTTTATTTTATTTTCTAACTAGAAACCTCGCGAGGTACATCCGTTACCTCGCGAGGTTTTTGGACTTTTTTATTTTTTAAAATTTCATATTATTATTATTCGTTTTCAGTTTTTCTACTTTTTTTAAACTAGATACCTCGCGAGGTAGCGTTAGTACCTCGCGAGGTATCTTTTCTTATTTTTCGAATTTTAATTTTATTTTTAATGAGATACCTCGCGAGGTACAAGGTGTACCTCGCGTGGTAGCTCTGCGTTTTGTACTTTTTTTTGTTATATTATTATATTATATTTTCAGTTTTTATTTTATTTGATTTGATTTATATTTTTCGTTTTAATTATTTTTTATTTTCATTTTTTTGTTTTATCTTTTTAACAGATACCTCGCGAGGTACAGGAAGTACCTCGCGAGGTAATCCACATCTTTTACTCTATTATTTTCACTTTTTTATTTTATTTTCTAACTAGAAACCTCGCGAGGTACATCCGTTACCTCCCGAGGTTTTTGGACTTTTTTATTTTTTAAAATTTCATATGATTATTATTCGTTTTCAGTTTTTCTATTTTTTTTTAAACTAGATACCTCGCGAGGTAGCGGTAGTACCTCGCGAGGTATCTTTTCTTATTTTTCGAAGTTTAATTTTATTTTTAATGAGATACCTCGCGAGGTACAAGGTGTACCTCGCGAGGTAGCTTTGCGTTTTGTACTTTTTTTATTCATATTATTATATTGTATTTTCAGTTTTTATTTTATTTTATTTGAGTTTTATTTTTCGTTTTAATTATTTTTTATTTTCACTCTTTTGTTTTATCTTTTTAACAGATACCTCGCGAGGTACTGGAAGTACCTCGCGAGGTAATCCACATCTTTTACTCTATTATTTTCACTTTTTTATTTTATTTTCTAACTAGAAACCTCGCGAGGTACATCCTTTACCTCGCGAGGTAGCTTTTCGTTTTGTACTTTTTTTTGTTATATTATTATATTCTATTTTCAGTTTTTATTTTATTTTATTTGAGTTTTATTCTTCGTTTTAATTATTTTTTATTTTCACTTTTTTGTTTTATCTTTTTAACAGATACCTCGCGAGGTACAGGAAGTACCTCGCGAGGTAATCCACATCTTTTACTCTATTATTTTCACTTTTTTATTTTATTTTCTAACTAGAAACCTCGCGAGGTACATCCTTTACCTCGCGAGGTAGCTTTGCGTTTTGTACTTTTTTTTGTTATATTATTATATTCTATTTTCAGTTTTTATTTTATTTTATTTGAGTTTTATTTTTCGTTTTAATTATTTTTTATTTTCACTTTTTTGTTTTATCTTTTTAACAGATACCTCGCGAGGTACAGGAAGTACCTCGCGAGGTAATCCACATCTTTTACTCTATTATTTTCACTTTTTTATTTTATTTTCTAACTAGAAACCTCCCCAGTACCTCGCGAGGTAATCCACATCTTTTACTCTATTATTTTCACTTTTTTATTTTATTTTCTAACTAGAAACCTCGCGAGGTACATCCGTTACCTCGCGAGGTTTTTGGACTTTTTTATTTTTTAAAATTTCATATTATTATTATTCGTTTTCAGTTTTTCTATTTTTTTTAAACTAGATACCTCGCGAGGTAGCGGTAGTACCTCGCGAGGTATTTTTTCTTATTTTTCGAATTTTAATTTTATTTTTAATGTGATACCTCGCGAGGTACAAGGTAAACCTCGCGAGGTAGCTTTCCGTTTTGTACTTTTTTTATTTATATTATTATATTCTATTTTCAGTTTTTATTTTATTTTATTTGAGTTTTATTTTTCGTTTTAATTATTTTTTATTTTCACTTTTTTGTTTTATCTTTTTAACAGATACCTCGCGAGGTACAGGAAGTACCTCGCGAGGTAATCCACATCTTTTACTCTATTATTTTCACTTTTTTTTATTTTATTTTCTAACTAGAAACCTCGCGAGGTACATCCGTTACCTCCCGAGGTTTTTGGACTTTTTTATTTTTTAAAATTTCATATTATTATTATTCGTTTTCAGTTTTTCTATTTTTTTTTAACTAGATACCTCGCGAGGTAGCGGTAGTACCTCGCGAGGTATGTTTTCTTATTTTTCGAATTTTAATTTTATTTATATACCAGATATCTGGCAAGGTATGCTGAAATTTTTATATTGTTATTATTTATTTATTTTAACCAGGTATCTTGCGAGGTACTAGCAGTACCTCATGAGGTAGTTTTCCTTTTTTATTTTCTTTAACCTCCCGAGGCACTAGTATTGCCTCTCGAGGTAGTCTGACCTTTTTATATTATTATTTATTGTATTTTTTTTTATATAGATACCTCACGAGGTAGTCTGTCTTTTTTATTTTATAGTATTATTATTATTATTATTGATTTTTTTAACCAGATACCTCAATATTTCCTTCGCATTAAGTCTGGTTTTTTATTTTTTTTATTATATCATTTTTTTACCATGTACCTCGCGAGGTTATAATTATCTCGCTTTTTAATTTTATATATATATATATATATTTTATTTATTTATTTATTTTGTAGAGGTTGTCTGCCTTTTTAATTTTTTTGATATTATTATTTTTATCTGAGAAATCACGGTTATTATACTAGGTAAAGCTAGACCCATTGTAACCTTTTTTATTTTATTAATATTATGTATTTTGCTAATTTTCACATAAATCGTCATTAATTTTTATGCTAAAAATATTTTTTTTTTCATTTTTAATTTTAATGAATTTTATTTATAATTATGACATTGTATTTTCTATTTGTTTTAACAAATATTTGGATTAAATAATAATTATGTTATTGTATTTTATTTTATTTATAAAAACAGATATTTTCATTGTGAAAATTAAATTAATGAAAATACCGCGTGAGGTAACCTTTTTTATTTGATTAATATTATATATTTTGTTAATGTTCATATGAATCGTCTATAATTTTCATGCTAAAAATAATCTTGTTTTAATTTTAATTTTAATTTTAATGAATTTATTTTATAATCATGTCATTGAATTTTCTATTTTCTTAACAAATATTTGGATTAAATAATAATTATGTTACTATATTTTATTTGATTTATAGTTTTCTACTTTGACATTGTTTTACTGAAGTTACCTCGACGAGGTAACTTGGTTTTATTTTTGATTTCCACCTAAACCCTCCTTTATTTTCACCTTGAAAATAATCACCACTTTCCTTACCTGATCTCTGTTTTTGCTAACCTTCTAGAAAAAGATTTGATGAGAGTACGGGAGGAGGATGCAGTAGAGGAGAAAAAGTGTCGAGCTTTTTTTCTAGGTTTAGACAGCTAAACCTAAGTTTATAATTAAAATCTAGGGTTTTAGCTATGGGCTGGGCTCTTTAATTATTCCCAATTAATAAATTAACAATACAAATATTATAATTTCTAGATTTTACTATTTGTTCCGGATTTATCTAAGGCCCATTAGTGATGCGGCCCAATAACAGGTAGATCTATCATGATCGCCAACAGATTAGATAAGATCATAACCAACCTACAATCAAGGAGATAATCAAGGGGAATCTCTACACCAAATCAGGACCCCTAACCCTAAGGTAACCTCTATATATAGATGGTTAACCTAACAGGTACACATCTTCTATCTTCTACGCTCTACTCTCTCTCGATTGCATATACTGCACACAGAGCACACACCCCACTCCCTTTGGCTAAACGCCTCCGGTAATCCTCGAACTACGTGGACTTTGATCCCTCTTCAGGGTACGTAGGCCCTAGGAATCGCTCCTAGGTCAAGTCCCAATCAACACCAATATCCTAGCCCCTCAGGGCTAGACAATCTGTGTTCTACACCAGAACAGTGGCGCCGTCCGTGGGGACGATAAATTTCGATTCCCGTGACCAAGGATGGTCAATCAGTACAATTCCCAAACACCAAACTTGCGTTTCCGCAAGGCTACAGCCCTAATAATCATCACAAATTTTGAGCACCCCGCGTTTGTTTAAATGCAAAGGCAGTTTCGATTAGCATTTGAAAAAGCAACGCAAGAGTCTGCTGTATTAAAGGCTATCACTTATGAGAAAAAGCAACTCAAATGTATGCTCCAGAAGTCGAATTTTTCCATTCAAGAAGAGCTTTGGTTTTCGATTTCACGGTGAGACAACATTATGAGGATCGCCGAATGAGCCCTAATTTTGGTCCACTCCGAGATAACCTTCTCGAAACGTCGCTCCAAGAATTCTTTCAAGAAGCTCAATTCAAGCTCGCCCCGGATTGTCTAGATGCCGATATGCAAATTTCGGATAAGGATAATGCCGAGGTCAAAGGTAGGAACGCTGAGATTCCCCCACTACTCAAATCCTTCAAACAAACCGGGGTACCTCATACACTCCGGGCCTGGATTGAAGCGAGACAACTGAAGCCGAGATTATCACAATATTGGAACCTTATCAGGTTAGATGGCCGAGATTCCCATCAAAGATGATAGTGCGTTGCCGAGGTCCAGACAGGCTTGCCGGCAGAATCTCACGGTGAAGATGGTCTCACGACTCGGTTAATCCAGATCGCTTTAAAGGTGATCGGATTCTTATTTTGAGCATCACAATCCCAGTAACTTCGACAAACCCATGTCGCCAGAGGGTGTGGGAGTTCGTTGTCGCCATTAATTCTCGACTGTAGAAGCAATGGAAGTGGGATCACATGCTGCATTAACCTTGGGTGGATGTTTCCACAAACAATTTGATTGGAAGCATACCGCCAGACATTTGTGTGAGAAGAAAACTATTTAAAATCACTGGTTTTCACACTGGTTTTCACGGCGGGGAGAAGAAACAGCGGAAAAGGCAGACCTAAAAACGTAGGGACCTAAATGAAAATCTAAAAAGGTTTTCATACAGGGACCTAAACGAAAATCTCAAAAGGTTTCATAAAGGGACCTAAATGAAATCTTCAAAAGGTTTCATACAGGGACCTAAGGGAAACTCTTAAAAGGTTTCATAAAGGGACCTAAACGAAATTCTCAAAAAGGTTTCATAAAGGGACCTAAATGAAATCTCCAAAAGGTTTCTCACAGGGACCTAAGTGGAACTCCTAAAAGGTTTTTCAATGAGGGACTAAAATGAAACTTCTGCAAATCATGGGGTCGCACGGAGCAAGTCAATTGCATAGTACTTCTTACCGATTCAGAACAATCCCATGACAATTTAAAGTGTTTCAGAAGCTATATCAATTCAAAGGTACGCTTTCCTATTATCATTTTTATGGCTTTGGAGAAGTCGTCGCAGGAAGGCATTTATTCTTATCATGCCTATCGTAGCTCTCACATGATAGGAACCATTTCATTTTAAATGTATTACATATATAAATGACATATAATGGGCTTGAATCATGCACACCGAAATCCGGGTTGACATACCGATTAAAGTAAATCTGGTTGAAATCCCGGCTCCGTGTGAATTTGAAGGCGGACCGGGTTAAACCGAATCTGGTTAAGACCCCGGCTCCGTGAAAAGGTTTTAAGGCATTCCCCGGTTACACCGAATCCGGTTAAAATCCCGGCTCTGCCAATATTTCGAAGACGGACCCCGGTTACACCGAATCTGGTTAAAACCCCGGCTCCGAGTAAATTTGAGGGCATACCCCGGTTACACCGAATCCGGTTAAAATCCCGGTTCTGCCAAAGTTTTGAAGACGGACCTCGGTTACACCGAATCTGGTTAAAACTCGGGCTCCGTGTTGCACCGGCAATCCCACCAAGTCTATTTACATGTATGAATCCGAGAAATAATAAACCCGGAATCTCGGTGTTCGAGTATCTCAACCTAGAATCTCGGTGTTAGAGTATGTAAACCCAGAATCTTGGTGTTAAGTTAAAACTCGGAATCTCGGGTCAGCAAACACGGAATCCCAACAATCGCGAACACCTCGTCCAGAGTTGGAAAGTAACACATCCTGGCAGCTCTGAAGCCTGAACTACCAGGCTGGGGGGCAACAGAGTGGACAGCGATGTGTTGAAGCGTAAAAACGTGTTACCAATATCTGGCATTAAGGCAAACCAGAAATTTTAATGCAAGCTCGGACAAGAGCTCGGGCAAAATGCTACGAAAGCAATTTCGGATTCAAGGGATCTCGGAAAGCAGTGAATGAATCTCGACAGCTCAGAGACCTGAACTACCGAGCTTGGGGGCAACCATAATGGATAAACGAATCCAGGGTTACGACACCCAAATTGGATAAACAAGTCCAAGGTTACGACACCCATAATGGACAAGCAAGTTAAGGGTTACGACACCCACAACTGGAGAAACGAAGTCCGGGTCACGACACACAGAACGGACCTCGGTTACTCTTAATACGTGCATCAACTTGGATTGTTTCAATATGACAACCGTCATCGTCAATGCTAAAGCTTGCATAAATTGCGAGCTATTGGTACCCTCCCATCACTGGGCGCAAGGGTGCCGTGTTAAATTGGATGGAATCCACCTCCAAAAATAGAAGAACGCCGACCCCGGTTACACTGATCCCAGTTAAAACTCGGGCTCAGCGTAAAGTCTTGACGGAAGCAAAAGATGAACCACGGCACACGGCCTAGACATGGCGGCCAAACAACTCATTACGGCCAAACACAACAGAAAGGTCAGGCCCAGGGTATTCGACTGGGGAGACCTAGTCCTACGAAGGGCCGACGTCAGTAACAAAAAAGCCAGAGATGGCAAATTGGCCGCAAATTGGGACGGCCCCTACCGGATTAAGGAAAAACTCAACAGAGGAGCCTACGTTCTAGAAAACCCGGCTAGGAAACAAATCAAGAGGACAAGGAACGGCGACAAGCTAAGGATCTATTATAGCTAGGCCTAGTCGTAGCCGAAATGCCGCAACGGACACCTCATGTCCGAATTGTCAGCTTTACAAAGCTAATCATCTCTAGAATTAATAAAGGGTTTATTAACCGAATGTTCAATTCTAAGAGTGCTTAAATGATTCGCTGAATAAGCAGATCGACACCGAGGTCCATACGCCCAGAATCGACACCGAGGCCCATGCACCCGTATATATTTTGATGCATCGAAATTGACACCTAAGTAAGAAGGCGAATAGTCATATCTTGGACCACGATCGTGTCCACTTGGTCAAAGTGTGTCCGACGACGACCACGGATGAGCATGTGACAATTTGCCCTTACCCCGGTTAAAATCCCGGATAACGACTCCGAACCTCGTAGCGTGGTATATTTAGACACCCCTACTCATGCACTGGTTTCGACACCGAAGAGTACTAAGCGGACTCTAATTATTTAAAGACCCCCGCCCGGTCTAGAACTTGACTATGTGCAGTTTATGCATAAAGTTAAAAGTACACAATGGACCAATTACTTGAATTTTCATTCATAAGGTTAATTGTTCAAAAGTACACACAAAACCGGCATCCTACGCCGAAACAAAAGGAAAATGAAGAATAAAAGAAAATAACTTCTAGCTTGAAGGGGCTGCCTCGTCCACAGGCGCCCCGCCACCCTCGGAGCCAACCCTGGAAGCAGCACCACGGCATTCCTAGGGCCGGAGGTTACCACCTCGGACCCTTAGGTCGTCCGTTCTTACCGCGGCACTCTTAGGACCTGAGGTTATTACCTCAGTCGCCCTTTTTGGACATCGGTATTCACCACGAGTCCTCAAGCCATAGGACGCCAACATGGCACTTCACGAGACGCAGGATGTCACCCCGACTCATCAGACCTTGCAACGTTACCACGTACACAAGGAAATGGGCTCAGCAAATTCTAGCCCGACACAGACGTCGGAGATGGGCGATACCTCGGACGATCCAGTCAAGACGTCGTACACCCCGGCAGTCCAAAACCTTGAACTACCGGGCTGGGGGGCATCTGTTCCGGATTTATCTAAGGCCCATTAGTGATGCGGCCCAATAACAGGTAGATCTATCATGATCGCCAACAGATTAGATAAGATCATAACCAACCTACAATCAAGGAGATAATCAAGGGGAATCTCTACACCAAATCAGGACCCCTAACCCTAAGGTAACATCTATATATAGATGGTTAACCTAACAGGTACACATCTTCTATCTTCTACGCTCTACTCTCTCTCGATTGCATATACTGCACACAGAGCACATACCCCACTCCCTTTGGCTAAACGCCTCCGGTAATCCTCGAACTACGTGGACTTTGATCCCTCTTCAGGGTACGTAGGCCCTAGGAATCGCTCCTAGGTCAAGTCCCAATCAACATCAATATCCTAGCCCCTCAGGGCTAGACAATATGTGTTCTACACCAGAACACTATTATTATTAATATTATTTTAATCTATTATTAATCAGGGTATTACAACAATAGTGGGTTATGATTGTTGTTGGGCTTGAGTAGCACTGTTAGCAATTGTCCATGCATGTGCCATTCGCATAACTCATCGAGGAGTGAAACGCATCCTTGCAGAGCACGTGCTATATATTTCGTGCAAAGCACAAAAACTCAAGCATTTGAAATGGTAAGTGAGTAAATTACCAGAATCATTATGAGCCTCCATCCACATGATTGTCTTGGATCTAAGTCTTTGAAGGAGTAACATCAATATAATTCGCAAATTACTACCAGACCGGCTCTAGAGAATGAGCTATATAAAGAAGTAAATTGTCAGGTACTGCAAGGAACATAACTCTAAAGTCGTCTGATGCTTACGCTTTAGCATTCAAGAAGTCGGTAAGATATGTTGGGCAATCTTCCACATGAACACCCTCGGTCTCAATGGAAGCAGAGACTTCCAAATCATTTCACACACTGCATTTATCAAATCAGTAGACTGACGAATTGTAGATTGTAACATCTGATGTCCCTCTCACACAGTATATGTTCTTGATTAATTATCAGATCATTTAATTACTTCCTTCGGTTCGGTGCAGTGCTAATTATAAGACGGAGTTTTTTTTTTTTTGAAGAGATTAAGGAAGCTAAATAAGTTACTTAATCATATTGTATGTTGTGTATTCTTAAATTATATACTGTCTCTGGTCCTAATTATAGGAATACTTTTATATTAGCCTAAGTAAGAGGATCGGGATGCATGGCAAACTGCTGCAACCTGCATGAGATAAAGGGTGGGAAAGGACAAAAATTCCATCTGCCACGCGAACACAGAATGGTCTAGAATCATTATGTTACAAGCCCCACAAAATGATTTTATTGATCGAATTATTTGAAGGAAAGAAAAAGGCAACATTCAGTTAAATTAGTTTAGCAAAATAATATTTGAATTAGATGAGACGAATAAACTTCAACTCGATGCAACATGCAAGTGGGTTTTTTTTTTTTTTTAAGAATGATACAATAAGGACTATGAAAATTTTGTATAGAAGTTTTATAATTAATTTTTTTATAAAATACCTAATTGTTTTCATGGAAAATAGAATTCAGCCGACATCCTAAGAAGGAATTTAGCCCACCATCTTTTAAGCTTCCAAAAAGTTATATTTTCTCTAATTCTGAAATTTAAGTTCTGCTACTATACCTTCACAAAAACTTAAGATTTCGACAAGTGTGAGAAAAAATTCATCAATTCATAACAATAATCACGAACGAAAACAGATTAACTTGTAATCTAATCATTAATCAATGATGCCAACCAGATTAACATCAATTTCCGAGTAGAACAAAGTGTCTCTTCTTACAGTTAACTTCCAGAAAGTTCCGTTATGTTATGTAGTTGTTTGTTTTTTTTCCTTGCACGCGAAAAATACTAAGCATAAGTATTGTAGGGCTTAATAAATTTCAAATGGCGGATTCAGTAATTTTGTAGTTTTTATTTTTTATAAAAGACAAAATGATATTAAAGCAACTAACTTACTAGTTACATACTGATAAAATACAAAACCTAAACCTTAGGAAGTTAAAAAATACTACATACCGTGGAACAACCTTAGTATTAGGAGTAGAAAAGCCAAAAAGCAGGGCCAAGATTTCATGACAGGTAATATTAAGATTTATTTGGCTGTGAACCATTGAGAATTTGGATTATACCAAACATTGGGGATTCGGTTTTTTTTTTTTTTTGGTTCTGAACCATTGGGAATTCCGATCATACCAAACAATAAGATATACAATATGTGTTATACTACTTTTATATTTTTAAATAACAAAAGTGAGTCATAAATAGAGATACAAAATTTAAAATAATTCATGTGGTTCATGACCAATAAACAATATAATCTGTACATTTTTATGCCACTGGTGATTGTGAATTGATTTATCATTTTCAATATTTATATATAAAGTACATTTTCATTTATTTTACTTCACATCTCATCAGGTTTATGTATTTTGAAAGGATGTGTTACAATTATCCTGTATCTAAGAAAATAGCCTAGTTACTTCTTTTCAGGCTTCGATTTACCTTTATAATTAAAAAAAGAGACTCACAATTACAATTACAAATTACTACATTTATTTATTACTACAAATAATAAAATCATAACTCGCATGTCATGAGTGCCAGACCAGTGGAAGGTTGAAACAAAAAATAATATGCTTTTTAATTCACATGAAAGAAGATAAGCGCATTTCCCATTCCGATTAACCACACTGCAAAAAAAAAAAAAAAAAAAAACAATTAACCCCAGCGACCTCAATAGTCATGCGAGCCAAAGCGCGGGAGAAACACAAATCCTACAAGGGGCTCAACCGCTCATCAACGGTTGCGATTTCTCCCACCGCGCGTGCCATTGTCCCCACGCACACGCAATCGGAAATTTCTCGAATCAGCTACAGGCTTCGAGTAACAAACCAACTGAGTTTATTCAGAGAATTTGTTGCCCTCTGCTTTACCGATTTCTTTTCGGCAAACACTTTAAGTCGTTGTAATTCTTGATCCGACGGCTCTCATCTCACTGACTGAACCTTCCAGAATACCAACTTTATTCCTTTATAACACCCGCCTTCTCTCCCAGCTACACAATTCACCTTGAGAAAACTGCTTTGCTTATAATCGTTTCGTTCAAAACTTGAAAGACTATGGCTGGGAAAGGCGAGGGTCCGGCGATTGGAATCGATTTGGGGACGACATATTCTTGTGTTGGCGTTTGGCAGCATGACCGTGTCGAAATCATAGCCAATGATCAGGGTAACAGGACGACGCCATCTTATGTCGCTTTCACGGACACCGAACGGTTGATTGGAGACGCTGCTAAGAACCAGGTCGCGATGAATCCAACCAACACTGTTTTCGGTATGAACCTCTGATCATTTTATTTTTTTATTTTTCTTTGGATAGTTGACATAGGAATTGTTGCCTGTTTAATTTTTTCCTGGTGATTTTGCTTTGCTCTGTTGGTGTTAGAATTGCGAAGAAATTGCTTTATTGATATTTTAATTTGGTTGACTACTGACCTCTGTCTACTGGGATTTTGCCTGAATTATTTCGATTTGCAACGGTTCATTAAGTGGCGGCATTTTAGTCTCAGGGGATTTTTTAGTTTCCTCTAAACAGAGGAGCTTGGCTAATCTGAAACTATAGATATTGTTCTGGTCTAGTATATCTATTGTGCTCTGGCAGTCAATAACTCTCCAGATTGCCCAGCAGTGGTTCATATTTTCCCTATTTACTCCTCATAATTGCTTAATTGTTTTTGGTACTCTGATCTTTCTGGTTCTTGTATTTCTTACCAATAACTCCGTAGAGACAAGATATTTCATTGGTAAATAGAAACAGAGGAATTATGGGCCTTTTTTTTTATGTGTTTCTCTATGATGCATTCTAAAGTCAGAATGTGGTTTTTTCCCCCATTATTTTGCAAATACAGTCACATATGTGTAGTTATGAAAGATGGCGAACGAGGCTTACTTTGCTCTTTTTTTGGGATGTCAGGGGATGATAATTCTTATTTCTGACTTTATACGTTTTGTATGTCATTCTTGCAGACGCCAAGCGTTTGATTGGTAGGCGTTTCAGCGATTCTTCGGTGCAAAGTGACATCAAATTATGGCCGTTTAAGGTGATTGCTGGTGCAGGTGACAAACCTATGATCGTGGTCACTTACAAGGGAGAGGAGAAGCAATTTTCGGCCGAAGAGATTTCTTCAATGGTTCTCATTAAGATGAAGGAGATTGCTGAGGCCTATCTTGGTTCTACTGTGAAGAACGCTGTTGTTACTGTGCCCGCATACTTCAATGATTCCCAGCGTCAAGCTACAAAGGATGCTGGTGTTATCTCTGGGCTAAATGTGATGCGTATTATTAATGAACCTACTGCTGCTGCCATCGCTTATGGACTTGACAAAAAAGCTAGCAGCAGTGGTGAGAAGAATGTTCTTATTTTCGATCTTGGTGGTGGGACTTTTGATGTTTCCCTTCTCACCATTGAAGAAGGTATTTTTGAAGTGAAGGCTACTGCTGGTGATACCCACTTGGGTGGTGAGGATTTTGATAACAGAATGGTGAACCATTTTGTTCAGGAGTTTAAGAGGAAGAACAAAAAAGATATTAGTGGGAACCCCAGAGCTTTGAGGAGGTTGAGAACAGCGTGCGAGAGAGCGAAAAGGACTCTCTCATCCACCGCGCAAACAACCATCGAGATTGACTCATTATACGAAGGCATTGACTTTTACACAACCATTACTCGTGCCAGGTTCGAAGAGCTCAACATGGATCTCTTCAGAAAGTGTATGGAGCCCGTGGAGAAGTGTTTGAGGGATGCAAAGATGGATAAAAACAGCGTCCACGATGTGGTTCTTGTGGGTGGATCCACTAGAATTCCGAAGGTTCAACAGTTGTTGCAAGACTTTTTCAATGGAAAGGAGCTCTGCAAGAGCATTAACCCCGACGAGGCTGTGGCCTATGGTGCTGCCGTTCAGGCTGCAATTCTCAGTGGAGAAGGCAATCAGAAAGTGCAGGACCTTCTGTTGCTGGACGTCACTCCTTTATCCCTCGGTTTGGAAACTGCCGGAGGAGTCATGACCGTGTTGATTCCCAGGAACACCACAATTCCCACCAAGAAGGAGCAAGTGTTCTCAACCTACTCTGATAATCAGCCCGGCGTGTTGATTCAGGTGTATGAGGGTGAACGTACTAGGACCCGTGACAACAACTTGCTTGGCAAGTTTGAGTTGTCTGGTATTCCCCCTGCTCCCAGGGGAGTCCCACAAATCAATGTTTGCTTCGACATCGATGCCAATGGGATATTGAATGTTTCTGCGGAGGACAAGACGACAGGGCAGAAGAATAAGATTACGATCACCAACGACAAAGGAAGGCTTTCAAAGGATGAGATTGAGAAGATGGTGCAGGAGGCTGAGAAGTACAAGGCGGAGGACGAGGAGCATAAGAAGAAAGTGGAGGCTAAAAATGCGCTCGAGAACTACGCATACAACATGAGGAACACCATAAAGGATGAAAAGATAGCTTCCAAGCTGCCTGAAGATGATAAGAAAAAGATGGAAGATGCGATTGAGGAGACCATCGGATGGCTTGACGCGAACCAGCTTGCTGAGGTAGACGAATTAGAGGACAAGCTGAAGGAGTTGGAGGGCATTTGCAACCCCAGAATTGCCAAGATATATCAGGGCGCTGGGGGCGACGCCGGGGGAGCCATGGATGAGGATGCTGCTTCTGCTGGTGGCCCCAAGATCGAGGAAGTGGACTAAGCCAACAATGGTTTTCCTTTTGTGTCCTTTTGGCTGTTTTAGGTACTTCGTAAACTTCAAAATATCAAGTCCTGAAGTATGTTTCTGGCTTTCTGTCTCGAGTTTTCAAGTTTCGTGAATTGGAGGATCGACCAAAATATATTAAAATATATATCCAATGTGATCAAAAGTCAGCCGAATATCAGTTGCTGGATCAAAAACTAGCGATAAAACAAATGCTTGTGTTTAGTGGCTTTAGTCCTTTTTTTTTTTTAATCCTACCCGCTTCATCGGAAACTGCGGTTTCAATTAATTCAGATTTTGTCTTATATCGGGCCTACGGTTGTGAGAGAAGAGCTCCTAATACTATTTTTTCAATTCTCATGTTTCGAACTGAGAACATAGTTGAATTTGGAGAGTAAATTCCTTACCATTTTAGTAATAGGCCAACCTGTTATATACAAGGGGGCAAGTGCCCCCTTAAATTTGAGATTTTCTTAAAAAATAAATAAATAATACATATTTGAATGATTGTTCACCCTTAAATTAAATGTCACTCTTAATTAATACATCAAGATTGTACTTTATAATCAGATAGGGGATGAATGGTTGAATGATTGTATAGTGTCTTATAGTAAAAAAGATGTATTTGATAGTATTGATAATAAGGCAATTATGATGAAATTCCAAAAAAATAAGGTTTAGAATGATAACATTGTAATTATTTTTATTATAATATACTTTTGTTATTAAAATATATGTATTTGAACTTATTGAGTGCCCACCCTTTATTGTAATTTATATAGCTGTATTTCTAACAGTACTTAGCCTTACTTTTTTAAATGACAAGTTTGTAAAATAATTGCCTCTTTTATTATATCATCAATGTCACTTGATTTTATGAATATTTTTTTTAATATTATTTTCTTTTTTTATTTATATTCTTTTATTTTTTAATATATTTAAAACTTTCCTTTAAAAAAAATTCAAGGGTAGCCTTGAATCCCCAAATCCCTGCCAATGGGCCCCTTCCATAATTTTCTGAGTCCGTTCCTGATTTTAGTCCTTTGTCCACTATATAAACATACTACTTAAAAGTGCCGGCCCCAAAAGAAGTAACCTCGCACGTATGTGGGTTGCTGGCCCGATTGTCCATCACGAGTCACGAAGGATGTGCGAATGTCCCTATTTTTGGACCAAGACATCCCCGCAAGGGAATCTATCTAAATAGGATTACGAATAATGATATTCAATGCTTTATCCAGTTGCCTACACACAAATTTATATGCATATAGACGAAGGGGTCAGACTTCCTCACCTTAAGGGAGGGGGTTTGATCCCTGCGTTGGTTAAGGCGTTGGAGGATGTATCCTATAGGTCTAGGAAGCAGTGGAAACCCTGGTAGAGGTGGAGGCATGTGTACTCTCTGTCCAGTATGCCCTGTGGACTGGGCTCCAACCGCCCTGCCTTTGAATTATGGGTGAGCACAACCCTTTTCCTAAAATTTTTGTAGCAAAAAATAAAATAAAATAAAATTTATATGCATGCATCCGAGGGAATTGGCTTACCTCCGCTGCGCCTTTATGTTAGCTGCAGTCCTTTTCATTAAACTGCGTCGTTTTGGCGTTAAAGCTGGTGCCTTTAAAAAAATATATATATATTTCAAGTAGTACTAAAAAAATACATCATGATCTTGAAAAAATATTTTAGGGTACTGACTAGTATTTAAAAGATACTTAAAGATACTAACTGGTACTTAAAAAATACTTCATAATCTTGAAAAATTATTTTAGGATCTTGAAAAAATATTTTAGGGTAATGACTGGTACTAAAAAGATACTTCAGGATAGGGACTGGTACTAAAAAGATATTTCAATATACTGAAAAAAAAATATTTTAGGGTATTAACTGATACTAAAAATATATTTTATGATATTTTTTCAAGATGTTAAAATAATTTTTCAAGATTATAACGTATTTTTAGTACGTTGAAATATATTTTTTAAGACTATGAATAATTTTTTTCAGTACCAGTCACTATCCTGAAATATCTCTTTAGTACCAGTCAGTATCCTGAAGTATATTTTTAGTATTAGTTATTACCCTCAAAATTTTTATCAAGATCATGAAGTATTTTTTTAAGTATCAGTCAGTATCCTCAAGTATTTTTTTAGTACTAGTCAGTACCCTAAAATAATTTTTCAAGATGCTAAAATAATTTTTCAAGATCATAACATATTTTTTCACTACAGTTCAGTATTCTGAACAGGGGCGGACCCAGGAATGAAAATTAGGGGGGCGAAAATTACATAATAAAACCCAGTGGAGAAAACATTTGAAATTAGGGGGTGAAAATTACATAATTTGACCCAAATTGTTTGAAAATTATGATGTAACCTCATAAATATTTTAATATTTTCATTGTAGTCCCTCCATGGGACTTTTTAATAGGGACTAAACTGAAAAAATTGAAATTTTTATAAGGCTAAAACATAATTTCTAAAACTCTTGGGTCAAGTTCTGTAATTTTAGGGGGCGGGGCCACCCCTAGCCCCCTGATTCCGCCCCTGATTCTGAAGTATTTTTTTAGTACTCATTAGTACTTGGAATATTTTTTTTTTTAAAAAAAGACACCAGCTTTAACGTCAAAACGGCGTAGTTTAATGAAAAAGACCGCAACGGACATAAAGGCGCAGCGGAGGTAAGCCAATTCCGCATCCGAGAGGAGCAGTGAGAGCTTAAGCTTCCTTGAGCAAAAAAAAAAAAAGAGCTTAAGCTTGGACATTTGGGCCCAACACGCTCTATTCCTTTTTATGGGCTATTTGTCTCATAATATTCCAGAATACGTCGTAAAATGTTTTGGGCAAGCTAAGTAAATACGTGGTTTGTGTTCCAGCGGGGTGGGCTCCAGCGCCTCAAGTCGAGGCTTACAATCAAGTTTCTTGCTTTATAGCCAAAAAAAAAAAAGTTTCTTGCCCACATCCATCACTGATTTCCGGTGTACATTGATATTAATACTCACAGTTTTACCCCCTAGGGCTGACTCCATTGACGATTGTATGGTGTGGGGGGTTTCTCAGGATGGTTTGTTCTCGCTAAAGAGTGCCTATTTCCTCATAGAGCCGAATCCTATTTCCCGGCAAGAGGATTTGTTCAAAATAGTGTGGAAATGGAAAGGAGCTGAAAGGATTCGTGTCTTTCTGTGGAAGGTTGTTCATGATCGCTTACCAACTAACGCTCGAAGAAGCACTTGGTCTACAGTTTCCGCTCTATGTAATCATTGTTCGGTGGGGGTGGAGGATACCTTGCATATTTTGAGGGATTGCCCGTATGCCAGGGCTATGTGGTTAGGGATGATAAAAGGTAGGTATGTTTCCTGCTTCTTTTCTTTGAATCTAAGGGAATGGCTTTTCTTTAACCTTAGGACCCAGGTTGGTTTTGGATGGTGTGGGAGTTGGGAGATAGTTTTTGGGGTTCGGTTTGGCATCTATGGTGTTGGAGGAATAAGAGCATGTTTGATAACCATTTTGTTAAACCTGTTTCTCCTGCTTTAGTTATATACCATAGCTGGCCTCGTTTTTCTATGTTACAATCGATGGTTGGGAGGACATGGTCGGAGTTGGTAGGATGCGAGTAGCTGGTTGGTCGAAACCACCATGTGGTTGGTTCAAACTAAATGTTGATGGTGCCATGAGTTTGAGTTCCATGAGGGCTAGGTGTGGAGGCGTGGTTCGGGATCACCTTGGCTGTTGGGTGGTTGGTTTTACCCGGTCGCTTGGGGAATGTAGCCCCCACGTCGCAGAGGAGTGGGCTGTGGTTGAGGGTTTGCAACTGGCGTGGGATTTGGGGCTCAAAAAGGTTATCCTGGAATCCGATGCTAGTAATGCGATCCGTATAATTCTGGAGGACGCTTGTGATACTTGCAGTAATATCGTTATGAAGATAAGAGAGCTTCTCCAGTGTAATTGGCAGGTTGACTTCCAAATTGTTCCTAGAGAGATCAATAGATCGACTGGCTGACAATCTAGCTAAGATGAGTTTATCTCAATCTGCTATTTTAGAGTCTTGTCCTAGTGGTTTAAGGTCTTTGTATGACCAGGAGTATTTGGGATTTATTTCCCCCTCTTTGTAGTTCTTTTATGTAATGTAAGACGCTTGCCATCCTTTTATCAAAAAAAAAAATACTAATACTCATACTTAGAGAGTTTATCTGAGTTTTAAATATCGTAAGTTATTATAGTAGTTTTCTTAATAATATTTAAAATTTATAATAAAACATATATTTATATTATTATTTTAGTTCTTATTTTTATAATTATAAAGTTGGAAACATAATAATATAATTTTATGAAAATATAATTTTAATTGGTTATTATGATTATATTAATTATATATACACAAATTTATTATATTAATTATTTTTAATAATTATGTAATTATTAAATTAAATTGGTAAATAGAAAATGAAAGGGACCTTATTAAAAACAAGTGAAAGAATAAGGACCCAATAAAAATGATAAAAAATATAGGGACCCAATTAAAAATGAACTGAAACTATACCACTCTGGTCCTATTTATAAGTCCCATTTGGTCAAAAAATTTGGTCCTATTTATAAGTCATCTTTTAGGTAATAAATGAGATTGTGACAATTTTGCCCATATTAATTATACCAATGAAAATAGAGAGAGAAGAAAAGGTTGAAAGATACCCAATGAAAATAGAGAGAGAAGAAAAAGTTGAAAGATACTCATTCATAAATGAGGGCAAAGTTGAAAATTTACCTCACAATCATTGAGCTAACTAACTCTCCTTGGTATATGTGTTTTGGTCAAAAGAGACTTATAAATAGGACCAGAGTGGTAAGAATTTTCAGATTAATTATCTCTTTATAAAAAGTTCATCATAGGCGGAAAATATATAGATCTGGCCATGTATGAACCGTGGTAAAAAAAGTTGCGCGTGGAAAACGTAATCAACCACACAACTTTGAAACATCTATTGGTAATATTCTAATTTTGTTATCCTATTGTTGCCAGATTTATAGCCTTATCCAACCTTGAATTGACAGTAGGCGAGGATTCACAATCCTAATCCTGTACGTTGATCAAGATCTAGCGTAAATAATGTTTCCTTTTTATAGCAGTTTCCACAAATTTCTCAATTTATTTTAGCCATTCTGAGACGCCTCAATACTCTCTCGTCGTACGTCTTAATACATAATAACATGAATAAATCAATATTGAAATTTGCATATAATTGCTGAGATTATGTGGCTAAACAAGGACGATTGATCCAGGCAAAGGTGTATGTGCAAGCAAGGCATTGTCGTATTGGAACAAGCAGCGGTAAAAAGCAAAATCCAAGTTGGAGGGCTCATCGAGATATACAGATGGATTAGCACATGAGATGATAGATCTTCTGTCGTATCGTAAACAATGAATGGAGTATTTTTTTTGTTCAATCTCTCTGTGGGACTTTGGTTGAAAACGAAGGAGAGAGCGGGAGCATGCATGGTTTCACACCAATCTGCATCGAATTCTGAGATGGAAAAAGTGGCAGAAGAGGGCGAAGGGATTGGTGCATCTTTTTCACTCCTCCGTTTCACGAGATGTTGGCACCTCAATCGTCCTTTTTTGTGCAATTCCGCAACACGACGACGTCGTAGCCCTGGCCTGCAATAATCAGCTTCCCCATATATTGCACTCATTATTATTATTATTCACATCGATCTTCTGATCATTCACCCCCAGAAAAAAGTCCCATTATCTCGCATGAATATAACACAACCCGTATCACTCACTCACACCTATCACTCTGCATGCTTTTTTCTTAGTTTCTCTATTTCTGTCACTTTGTCTGGCATGCACTTACTTTATATGATATCCCATTTATGGCCCTTAGCCCCTTAACTCCAACTCCAACTGGCAGTTTCATATTTGCGTTTTTTTCCTGGATTCTGACCACGCATCTTTCTACATCACATGCACAGGATATATTGCTTTGGTAATTTCTCTCCTCTGTTTGGTGTTGCTTCTTCTTGAGCTTTGACCAATGTATTTTTGCATGGTCTGAACTCTGAAGCCTAAAGCTTGAAGCTTTGCCTGGGTATTTCCAGGCTTCACCTCTACTTTTTTTGTGCCTTGGATTGATTTGCTGTATCTTTAGCTACCATTTTCCCTGATGACTCACGCTGTGAGGCTTCTGCTGCGCCCTTGCTTCTTGTCCGTTTTGCTTTCCTTCTTTTAAGGATGGATTCGCTTTTGATATATATATATATTTTTTTTTATTTCGTATAAAAAAAGACTATCGCCAAATATGTAAAATCAAATCTCACGCAAGTCATATTCGGCTGTCAATACCCATATTATGAAGACTAGAACAAGATATGAGTGATGTGAATAAAAAAGAACCTTAATTTCAATCAATTCATAAGGATGTGACATTCAGCATTATATTCGATTAATTTATGCTCAGCCAGTAGCTAGAGTGATACATAAACTCTCTTGGTGGCAAAAAAACAAATATACATAAAAATCTCTTAATATAATTTATTTAATATACAAAATTCAAATGCATTTTTTCTAAAAGATATTGAACCACTTCACTTCCATAGAAAAACTTGTATACTTTTCCAATTCAATATTCCAATTACTAAGCAATAATAATATTTGTTGTTTTGAAGGCATGAACGATATATTTTCTCATCTTATTAAAACATGCATGTAATTTTTGTCCAATTATGTTCTTATATTCATTTAGGTTAAGATTATTTTAAAAACATAAAGTACTCTATTCATGACATATTGGAACTAAAAAGCAAGGTTATTAAATTCGGACTAGGCACTAAACTGTTTGGAATACTAGATCAAGGGTCAATGGGTTAGACCGAATTCAAACCAGAGATACCCGGGGCTAAACCAATGAAAAATTGAAGATTTTAGGTTATTAATATGAAATTCTAAATATATATATATATATATAAAATCAGTGAACCGGGTTGATGCATTGACCGATTTGCTGATCGGTTTTCAAGCCGAATAGGCCAGTCCGATCCGATTTCAAAACCGTGCTAAAAAGAGAGGGTGTCACTTGGAGGATATATCACTCTGGTCTTATCTATAAGTCTCTTTTAACCAAAAAATTTAGTCATATTTAAAAGTCCTCTTTCAAGTAATAAATGAGATTGTGACAATTTAGTCAATATTAATTGTACAAATGAGAATAGAGAGTGAATAAAAAGTTGAAAGATACTCATTCATAAATGAAAATAAATTTGAAAATTTACCTTATACCGTAATTATTGAACTAACTCTCTCTCCTTAATATGTGTGATTTTATTAAAAGAGTGTTATAATTATGATCATGATATACTTAAATCTGTGGTTATGTTATGGGGGAGGGCCAATGAGGATGAAAGTGTGAAAACTGAAAAGTCAAAAGCAGAATCAAATGCGGGGAGATAACGTTTGTATGAGCCAGCCTAGCCATTACGTTTCAAAACGAGTCTCTCTCCTCTCTGAGCCTATCTGGCCTCACCTCAATTTCCAAAACCCTACTCCTCTCCATACACCTTTCACCCACCAACCCTCTCTCTCTCTCTCTCTCACTCTTTTGCCCTCTTTTCCCTCACTGGCGTCGTTACCTTCGTCCCCCCGCTCTCTCTCTCAATATCTGCCTCTGTCATTCCCGAGACACACAACACATTATGAGCTGACAACCAAGAGAGAGAGCGACTCCCACACTCTCATTCACCTTCGTCACTTACTGGCCATTTCAGCAATTATTGTCTTCTCGTAAATATTCTTCAAACCAAGACGACGAAACCTCTCTCTCTCTCTCTGTCCATTCATATCTCCCCAGCCGCTAAGCCATGTTTTCAGAGATGTTGTGCGCCAAAAACAATACGCATGTTAATCCTCCCTCTGGCGATTTCATTTGACTCATCCTCTCCTTTTCATCACTCTATAAAATACTACTCCTACTCACATTCCAAAACCCAAGAGCCATACGTGATTACTGCTACTACTATAAAGCAAGATAATTGATTGATTGAAGGAGCTTGTGAGGAGGGTAAAGCGATATGGAGGCAAGTGAGAGCAATGGATCGGGTGGTGGGAGGAATAATAATAATGGAGTAGGGGGATCAAGATGGAACCCAACAAAGGAGCAAGTAAGTTTGTTGGAGAATCTGTATAAGCAAGGGGTAAGGACGCCCAATACTGAGGAGATACAGCAAATAACAGCCAGGCTAAGGGCTTTTGGGCACATAGAAGGCAAGAATGTGTTCTATTGGTTTCAGAATCACAAAGCCAGGCAGCGTCAGAAGCAGAAGCAAGAATCCTATGCTTACTTCAATCGCTTCCTTCATTCCCCTCCTCCTCTCTTCTCTCCCGCACCGCTCTGCCCTAATGGTTCCCTCTCTTTAATTTCTTTTTCATTCTTCAGTAACCCATTACGTATTCCTATGTCTTTTATTTTCTCCATGCAAATTCATAATAAGTTTTTTTTTTTTTCAAAAAAAAAAAAACTCTGTAGCGCCTTTCTCTTTTGCTTGTCCAATTCATGATAAACAGATTTAGAGACTGCATTGTGTGTGTGTGTGTGTTTTAAATGATTAGTTTTCTTATCATACTGTTCCGAGCATAATAATTGTGGTCATTAGCAATACTGTCAGAGGAATTATCTGAAATAAAGTGATTCTTTCCAACTGTTATATGCCAGTTTTTCTTTGTTTGATTCTTGAGTTTTGTTAATTTCAGTGATATGTAGGCCATATTATGTGCCACATAGTGAAATGGGGTATGTTGCTCATCCTCAACAGCCCAAAGTGCTTCTGCCAGCAGGGACAGGCATTAGGAGGATGCCCAGAAACTGTGAGGCATACCCACAAATGCATCAGGACACAGTAGTAATGTCGGATGATCGTATTCATGGGCAGTTGAAGAACAAAGAAACGCTTCCGCTTTTCCCTCTGCAGCCAACTGGCTTTCTGGAAGACAAAACCAATTCATTTTCTGCTGATGCTACTCCAGCGCTAGCTCATCATCACAATAATGAAGAAGATAGTGGCCCACAAGGAAAACAGCCCTTCTTTGATTTCCTTTCTTCTTCAGGCCAAGATTTTCTGCATAGAAAGTAATTGAAGGCCAGTGCCAAATTAAAAACTTGTTCGCATGCATCTTTTTTGGAGTGGATCTTAATTGTTTCATATTCTGAGAGGTGATCACTGTGGCAATATGTATAATTCGGCAGTGTTTTTTGTTGGATATTCTCTAATTTAGTGGGGCGTTTTCATGTCATTCTGTGAATTGCCACTGCCAATGCCATATATAGACGCTCCGTTTTGCCGTGATAATATACAATGATGCATGTAGTCATTTAAAATGTTATTCCTTTTGCACCCCTTCAAAACGGAAGTAATATTGATAATAACATTTCCTGCTAACTCTCTTGCCTTGTTGGAAAAGAACAGCGATAAAATTAATAAGATACGTTATAGTTTTTGTGTGTGTGTGATATGTGCTCCCACGTATTTTTAGCTAGGTTATTTTGAGATCAAAATACGATGGGTGGGTTTTGATGTTGATGTTGGATCACTGTCTACTCGTATTATTTCGGACTGTGAATCAAAACCCTCGTATTATTTTCACTATCTATTTATGTTTGTGGAATGCTTGATTAAATTATTGTTGGAATGGCGCGTCTCTTTATATTATACTACCTTCGATACTAAATATAAGATATAGTTTATAGTATAATTTGTATTATAAATTATGTCTGCTATTTAGGACCGGAAGGAGTATAAAAGAGAGGAATGAGGGGGTCGAGGATTTTTTTTTTTTTATATCTTTATGGTTTGTTTATGCATAATCACAAGAAAACTGTTAGTCTCCCACAGATAAACAAGATATTCAATCGTTGTGATGAAACGAGGATTTCATTGATGAATAAATTGTAGATAGTTTTGTAATAGTATCATTTGAGCCTTAAAGTCGTCTGTCCTAACATATTATTAATTAACATGTATAAACATCTTGATTTTTACTGTTTATTCCTTATAATGCATTCAAAGCACAGTCTCGTGCTCCCAGGAAAAAAATTGAATAACTTTCAAATTATTTGGCAAGAAAGTAAAAGGATTGATAAGTTCATAAACATGGCAGACTGGCATTTTTTTGGTAAAAATCTTAATTATTTTGCTATTATTTAGCAAGATCTTAATTATTTATTTGTATGCACCTTCAAAACACGCCGACGCGCACTTTGGATCAATCAAATACTCGATCCTTATGGTCTAATTATAAAACAATATTTAAGAGTTAATATTTATCCTAATTATAGGACAAAGTTCTAATTTTTGTTAATTTCTTTCCAAAATACCCTTATTATACTTTCTCAATAATAATTAATTAAACACAATAATAATTTAATAATGCATATATATTTTCTATAAAGTGAGTAATGTTGGCAATTTATTAATGTCACATACACCTCAATTCTACTATTTTTATTTTTTTAATAAAATCATTTTGAGCAATTTTTGTCATATTTAATAATAGTATCACTATTAAATTATTCTTCCAACCTTCAAGAGTAGATCGAAAGTTGTTGAGGGAGATCGACGACGCCAGAATGTATGAAAGCTTAGAAAAGTCGTGTATGAAGTAGGAGAGGTTCGACAAAGAATAAAGAACCAGATTAATTGGATGCCATTTTAAATTTTAAATAAGGGCACTTTGAGAAAACAAATATAATTAGTTAATTTAATCAACTACTAATCCTTAATCTCTCTAAAATTAGTTAAATATGTCCTATAATTAGGATCAAAGGGAGTAACATTTTATGAGATAAAATATTTGTTTGGTAGGATTTATGTGATAAAATATTGAAATTAAAAAGCAGTATTTTTGCTGCGGTCGGTTATTTCACAAATCACAATCTTTCGAACCATTCGCCCTCGGAGAAATGTTCAAGTCTTCAAGACATCCTCCTTTACTTCAGCTGGTGCATTTTTCTCCGAGGATGTAAGTCTTCAAAGTTATATAAAAAGAGAAGAAAAATAGATTTCCTTTTTTTTTCCCCAATCAATGGATGTTTCTAAAGTTTTAAAATGTTGAATTTTTTTATAGAGTTTAACTGACAAGAATTCGACTCATGTCTTACAGAGCTATAGGTTAATTTATAATTTGAGATTTACCTTTTGAACAGCAAGTGGCTGGATTTTATAAATTTGATAAATGAAAATTGTCTCAAAAAATAATTTTACATGCTTTGCTTTTATTAAATATCAAGTTTATATTTTGCTCTCTTTGATGTAAATATTTTAGGAAAGGGGTTGGACTCACCCACAGTCCAAGGGCAGGATGAAACCTCTCTTCCTTCTAAGTAATACCAATGTTGGACAGGGCAAGCCATCTATTACCTTCAAACGTTCATTTTGTTTTCTAATCATTCATATTACTCCAGTTTGAGGCATCAGGGTTAGGGCTTGTTTGGAGAGAGCTTTAAGTAGTTTAAAGCCAGAAAAAAGTAGCAGTAGAAAAAAAAAAACCAGAAGTAGAGTGTTTAGATTGAACTTTAAATTTATTGGGTTTTTAAAAAAAAAAAAAAACTTCTAAAAGTCTGTTAAAGAAAAAGCTCCATGGGGTAGTTTTTTTTCAAAAAACTCTCAGATTTTTGACATGGGTCCACCACTTCTACAACTATCAATCCAAACACAAATTATATTTACAATCTGACTTTTTTCCTACTGGACTTCTAAAAAAGTCATATAGAAAATAAGTCATCGTTCTCACCATTAACCCAAACAGGCCCATGATGCTATACCTTTTCTTTCACCGTTGTGGGTGGACTGGGGTGGGGTTACATGTCATGACGGTTATTTGCAGTAAAGTGGGCCCAATTCCTCTAACAGATGGGCTTATTCTTCTTAGCCCACCAGTATTTATCAGGTGACATGATCTTTAAGGAAAAAATATTCTAAAAATTCTTTTTTCTTTTTTTAAAGTAAGTTCTTCAACTATCTCTGGACAGATCATGAAAAGCTCATGGGACCTTTATGTGCCGGATGTCTGTTACCAAATGTGGCTTTTTATAATTTTTATTATGTAGCTTGTTAATTGCTTGCTTAATCAGATCCAAGTTGTCCACATAATCCACGCGTTGGTTACACCTGTTCTCTCCAACATAAGAAGATATATATGGTTAAAAAATAATATAGCTTTTTTTAATTATAGAAATTTTTGATAAGGAAAATTTTTAAAATCAATTAATATTCCACTTCTTCTTTGCAAAATGAATAATATACATTGCAGGCAATTTATTTCGAAAGATCCTAATCAAACTCTTAGGGCTTGTTTGTTACAAAGAAGATTAGAGAATGAAATGGAAGATCCCAAAGTTCTCATGGTTTTTGGGTGCTTGGTAGACGAAAGATCTAGTCAGCATCTTCCGGTGAGTGTTCATCTTCCTATATTTGAGGGAATATGTTTTCCATCCGAAAATGGAGGGAAAGCTGCAATCTTCCTAGAAAAGTGTTTTTTTCCTTCCAGAATTGGCTCTGGTTCTTCTTTTTCCCACTTAATCAACATCAAATTCTTCATACCAAACATCTCATTTTCCCTCAACTTAAGTTTCATTCCTTTTTATACCAAACGGCTCACATTTTTAAAGTTCACTCTCAATATTCCTTTAAATTTCTTTCACTCCTTAAATCTTCTTCATAACAAACGGGACCTTAGGGTTTGTTTGGTTTGAGGGGAGGGAGTGGGAGGGGGTTTGGGTTAATATATTATTCTCCCTCCCCTCTCACTCCCTCCACTCAAACCAAACAAAAGTAGCTTACAATTTTATAAACAGCAGGGCATAGTAATAAGTTATATTAACATGGATGTGTTCAGGAGTAAAGTTGTTAAACTTGTGAGTGCAATCAAACTCGTAATAGTGACGTAAACTCGTATGGTGAATTCAGATAATAAACTTGTAAGAGTTTATTTTCACCATTAAATAGAAATTAATAATATATAATTAAATAATTAAAATATAAATCCATCAACATTCATAGTTTATCATATGTAATAAAGAAATTTTTATAAAATTTATATATAAAGCCACTGATCATGATTAAATTGAAGAACTTAATACAAGTTTAAGGGTGAGTAAACACAATTTTATAAGTTAGAAACATAAAAACAATATATAAACTCGTGCGTTTAAGCAAGTTTATAATGGTCACGAGTTTATCATTAACTTGATTTGATTTTGTAAACACTACAAAAAAACTGACGTTTTGTAGCGGTTAAAATTACGTAAAATGACATTAGTAGCGGTTTAAAGAACCACTACAAAATACACCGTTGCAAGATGTTTTGTAGCAGTTGTCTAAAACCGTTACTCATGTAATAAAACCGCTACTGTATTAGTAGCGGTTTTGAATTACCGCTACAAGATGCTCCCAAGATGACGAATTTCAAAAAAATTGACGCCCAAATTTTGTAGCGGTTGTAAAACCGCTACAAATATTTAATCTGAATTTAAATTAAAATTTGTAGCTGTTTTACAACCGCTACAAAATATTGCAAAATTGAAAAAAAAAAATCATAATTTGTGTCCATTGTTGCAATATTATGTTGAATATTTTTATTATTTAAGTGACAAATTAAATGATAATAGTTGATAATTAAAAAACTGACCAACTTAAGTTAGATAAGTATAAATATTATGTAGTATAATATTGAGAATGTGTAGATAATAAGGATATATTGTGTTGTCCACCTCCAAGCCAAAAAAATATGTTGTACATTAGATGATATTTGATTATATAAAGAATGTTGATGATGATAGAATAAATATTGAGGAAATATACTTAAAGTTCTGGATAAGAAAAAAAATAATATTATAAGAAGGAAAAAATAAAACATTGAAATCAAAGATTTTGTAAGGGGTGGGAAGAAATGAGAGAAAACGAGAGAGAAGGGGGTGAGAAGAAATGAATAAGTGTGTGAAATGAGATGTGGTGGGGATATTTATAGGGGTATACGTAACATTTGTAGCGGTTGATGTAACGGATTTTGTAGCGGGTAAAGACCGCTACAAAAATTCATTAGTATTTTAAAAAAATAAATAATTTTCAACTTTTGTAGCGGTTACACTAAAACTGCTACAAATTAGTGAACGTTGGCGGGATTCGAAATATTCAAATTTCAATATTACACACTTTGTAGTGGTTGATGTAACAGTTTTTGTAGCGGTTCACATTTGTAGCGGGGTTTTTTTTTTTTTTTTTTTTTGCGTTTTGTAGAGGTTTCAAAACCTCTACAAAAATTCAGTGGTATTTAAAAAAAAAACAAAATTCAAAATATCACATTTTGTAGCGGTTATACTAACAACCGCTACAAATATGAACATATTTTTTTAAAAAAATAAACTTGGTGGAATTCAAAATATTCAAATTTCAATATTACACACCTTATAGTGGTTGATATAATAGTTTTTGTAGCGGTTCACATTTGTAGCGGTGTTTTTTTTTTTTTTTTTTTGTAGCGGTTTCAAAACCGCCACTAATGGCGCGCCATAAGGCGCCATATTTGTGACGGTTTGTATAAATAAAGCGCTACAAATTTGGCGCCAACTTAGCGCCATATTTTGTAGCGGTTAGTTTATGATAACCGCTACAAATGTTATTCACGAATCAGCGTGCCACTTGGCGTAAGTCATACCGCTACAAATTTGTAGCAGTTTCATTATAAACCGCTACAAATTCACATATTTGTAGCAGTTTATTTTGACCGCTACAAATTAACACATTTTTGTTGTTGTAAAACTAAAAACGTAAAAACAATAAACTTAAATAATTAACCCAGAGGTTTGACAACAATGTTCGGTTATTCGAGTTTTGATGTATTGATGAGGACTCTAGGCTTTTGCACTACACATGAGAGTTATTATGAGAAAATAAATATAGTTGTTTGTCAAGCTGGATTCTGAAAATTACTCTTGTATAATTATAGAAATATATGGAGCTGTCATATCATTTCACGACCTAATTTGTATTAAATGCATGTGTGTAAAGAAATAAGTCAGACAACTGATATAAATGGTTGAAAGAGGCTCACCGGCGAGTGTTGTGGAGTTGGCGAGAACCTAATCTATTCGCGCACCCAAAAAAGGAAGGGGGGAAACGACTTGAGTGTGTTGTTTCTGATCTTTATTATAAAACATTAATTAATAATTTTCATAAATTAATAAAATAGTTAAAATTAATAAAATTATCTTACAATTTAAGTAATTATCAATAATATTTCTACTAATTATACTAAATTTTAATATTATATTAATCATTACTCTCACCCACTATCCTTATTAATTAGGGGTATATATGAAAATAATAATAATTAATACTCATTGAAAATAAATAAGTACCTTATAAAAATGACCAAATATATTTACTAATTGGTGCCTTATAATAAGAATTAGAAGAAATATTAGCTAAACAATTCTACTTTTGTGTTATGTATAATTTGCATTACAAACTTTATATTATAAACTCTGTGCTATATTCAATATTCAGAATCGGATGTAATATTAATTAAACAGTTTTGTCAAGTTGTTTAGTTTATCATGATTACTATATATACGAGTCAGATAATGAGAACTATAAATATGATTTGTAAACCACAATATGAAATATAATAAAGAATCAGATTTATCCCATATTATTCCCTCTGATATTGGCAGAGCGCACCAAAAAATCTCAGACAAAAAAAGAAGAAGAAGTCAGAAGATTTAGTACTCTACTACAGAAGAAGAAGAATGTTATTTTTGAAGAGAAGCTTTTTATATATTGATAATGTATTCCTTCTTATCATAATTATAAAAATATTTTTATAGTATAAATTGTATTATAAGAGTGTTCTTATGATTAAAATCAGAGATAGTAATTATTAAGGCACAGGCTAAAAGTATAAAGCGCAGCCAAAATTTTCATGGCTGTCTCACGGTTGTATTTTTAAATTTTGTTCTGTAGCCGCGTCATCATTACGTGCAATCCTCCGCGTGGCCGATATGCAATTATCTTAATTATCATTCATTTTTTCTCCCAACATCTTAATTATCATTCCTATAACTATTATCATCACAATCTTTATTGGATTCAGCTTCTCTCTTTTGCTATTCCCATCCTTTATCTCTCCATTTCCCAAAATTACACCATTTTTAGTTGTATTTAGTATCTGACAAGTTGTACTGTAAAACATTTTTTCAAAAATACTCAACATCGTCTTAAATTAATTTTTAGCGCATTCATCCCCTTAAATGATTTTTTCAATAACACCTAGTATCCTAACAAAAAAAAGTATAGTTTGATATATCGAAATAATTTTTATTAGCACTTAATTTCTTAAGTTTAGGGTGCCGGTTGAAATTAGATTTTTTTTTTTAATATAATGCTGGATATACTAAAAATTAGTTTAAAAAATTGATTGTTGTTGAAAAATTACTTAAAAGTACTGCTTGCCAAAAATTGGGTGCACCATTGGAAAAATAATTTATGCTACAAAACGCACAAAAAATTATTTAGGGATACGATGTTATTGAAAAAATACTTCAAGGTTTGATGCTCCTCATCATGATTTATTGAGATAATTAATAAAGATTCACCACTGCTTTGTGTTGTCCGTCCTGTGTCGTGAGCAAACACGCCTATATGTTCACCTAAAGAATATATATTGGTTATTCTTTTTCATAAGGTTTGACTCTCTTTTTTTATTAATTATGGACCGGCTTAAAACTTATATCATTAGAAAGATAGTTGCATATGAATTAAGTTAAAAAATTACGAGAATGTATTTGAAATGATGATCTTTGGCAAGCATGATGGTTAAGGCAGAAAAAGGCCCATGTGAGGGAAGATGCCCTGTAACCATACAAATAGACTTGTTAGCCGCAATCCTCCAAAGACTTGGCTGCCCCACGCAGTGTCCCTGTCCCCACACCCCCAAGCTTCTAACCCTTATCACACTCCGCTCCACGTCCCAACCCCTATCTTTTTAGCTCCGATTCAGAGGTTTTCTCACCCCAAAAAATAAAAAATCTGACTCTGTTTCACTTCCGTAGTGGCATCCTTTATAAGCTAAGCTTTTAGCCTTCATTGGCTCTCCACAATCTTTCTCTGCTTCTGGGTTTCCGCGTTGTTCGTATCTTTAGCGTACAAGGTATGTATGTGGTCCTTTAATTTCCTCTTTCCTCTCCTCCCCGAGAAATTCCCCTTCCCACTAATACCCCACTGCCCACTCCCATGCGTGTCTTTCTGGCAATATATTTCTGTCTTTCACAACGTGACTCCCATAAATGAAAAAGATTTCTCATTAATGGAAGGTCTCCCTTCATCACTTCACTGTCTCACCCCACACTTTCCTTGAAATCCCCAGAAGTTTTGGTATCCCCTCGCCAATTCTGTGACTTCTCTGTTCTGTAAATCTGCAAGAACATGGTTTTCGTCTAAAATAGGTCGCCTTCTTTTTTGGTGGTTGTTTTGAAGATGTGAAGCATCTGGCTGCCCAAGACGATGTCGTTCAGTGGGATAGGTATTGGTCTGAGTGTGGTGTTTAGCTTTCTTCTCTTGGCTCTTATTGCTCAGCTTTACTATTTGTTATGGAGGAAAAGAAGAAGAACACGCGCAGAGATTGGCAACGATGAGAGCAGTTATAAGAAGCGAATGCTTGACGCGGCGTGCTGGAAGTGGGAGACTCTATCTTCATTGAAAATTACCACCAGCGGCCCAGAAACGAAGATTCTAGAAACTGACGTTGAGTTGGGTGTTGCGGCTGCAACTAACAAGGATGTAGTATTGAAGAACTTAGGAGAAGATAGTGTAGAATCAGAGCTTATGAGGCTGCACAATCTCGCTGGCCCACCCAGATTTCTCTTCACAATTAAGGAGGAGACTAAGGAGGATTTGGAATCTGAGGATGGGAAATCAAGAAAAGGGTCAAGAACTAGGAGCTTGAGTGATCTTATGGCTGTAATTGATGCTCCATTTCTCACTCCTCTGCCTTCTTCGCCGTTGAAATCCCCTTTGAACCACCCTCTTGATTCTTACAAGCACCAAGGATTCAACCCTCTCTTTGAATCTTTGTCAGAGCTAGAAATTGACAGATTTAGATCTTCGCCTCCTCCTAAGTTTAAGTTCCTGAGAGATGCAGAGGAGAAATTGTACCGAAGAATGATTGAAGAAGCTCACAGAAGGGCACAGAGCAATCAAGGGTCTGTTTCAGAATCTGGGGTTAAAGATTCTCCAAATCCAACAACGGTGATTGATGAGAGAGATGGGTCCTTTCTTAGACTTATCAAGAACAGAGAGAGGGATCAGAGAGAGGTTCAGCAACATCAGGTTCTTCCTTTGGCAACGTCTCCTACGACATTCAGACCACTAGAGAAGGAATCAATAGTCCGCTAGATTTTCCAATTCCATGAGTAAAAAATTATCGCGCCTCTGTTCAATTTTTCTTCCTCCATATGCAGATTAATTCATCTAAATGATTTGTGTACTAATTTCATGTTTTACTACAATTTACATAGCAGCATGATGATTTTTCCAGTCTGTGTTGGTTTTTGTGTGCGCCTTGGAATGATCATGATGGCTGATTAGCGCATGTTTGGCGAACCGGCCGGCAAGTAAAGAATTTGGTGGGGGCATTTCGTTCTTTGTCTAATCCTCCCATGTTTGCTGTGACCTTAACCAGTTAATCATTCATGTGAATGATGGCTGTTTGCTACCAAATTTCTTTCTTTAATAGACTCAATCATTCACTCGTTTTTTTTTTTCAAGAAAAAAGTATCCAAGACCGTTTCATTAGCTAGCATATGCATAGGCTGGTCCTATGTGCCTCTCTGCCTTTGCTCTTGTTGTTTTTCTTAGACGAAACGTGCAACCCTCATGTTTTGTGTTTTTATAAAATGAGTAGAGCTTGAACTGGAGATTTAATTTCAGATGAACCCTGAGAAGTTCCTAATTGTACCAAGATCTAAAAGGTCAAATGTAAACATGAGAGCATGTTATTGTTTTGACTTGGTGGAAAGTGTAACGTTGAATCTGCCATGAAAACGCATGGATCAGGGTGGTGTCCAGGTAAGAATTGCTGGGAGATCAGGGGTGTTGAAAAATCGTATTTATACCTAGACTTTCTTGAAAAGAATTGCACCTTTTTTAAAAAAAAGAAAGAAAAATCTTTACCCTCTTCTTCGTAACGATGAAGCTTTTTGTCCTTATCGATCCATTTCCAAATACTTTAGTGCAGTAAAGTGGCCTTTCAAAATCAACGGTTCAAAATTTAGTAGATTGTGTTGGGAGAGAAGAGAAGCAAGCAGCTCCATTTGGCAGTGAATTATGACCTAATCTAAACCAAAATATGATTGATTCAATGGGAGGCTCCAGGGGGTGAAAACGACAACGTTGAAAACGGTGTGTTGAACTCAAATCGAAAATGGAGACTAGCATTACCTAAACAACAAGAAATGTCGCTGTTATCACGCGACTCGGCCGAAAGTTCCCCCAGTCCAACCCACAAAGTACAGGCTCTCTTGCTTTTCAAATTTGAACCCTTCTAAGTGAAAAATACCAAACCCAACAATCTACCATCCATAGAGGGTTCTTATTTTATAATATATGTTCAAATTTTGAATGATTAGAAACAAGATGACGTTGAATTCTGGAATATGAATGGTTGCGTAATATCTGGAAAATTGGGGAATCGAGTAGGATTGTTTCTTGCATGTGAAATCAGGGCAGGCTCAGAAATGGTCCTGATATTAAGAGTCTATCTGTCGGTCCCACTCGACTCTAACCTGTCTAGAATTCAAATTGTTCACTTGGTTTGAATCAGAAACAAAAAGGCATCAGAATTTAAGAAATGTAAGGCATTTATTGTTCTTGCTTTAATAAATCATTTCGCCACCTCTTCTCCGGCCACTTGTAAGTTGGAAGATGTGGATTTAACATGGAGAGGACGACCCATTGAAGTGCCAGAGAGATCGGCCACTAAATTAACCCCCCCCCCCCCCCACACACACACACACACAAGAATATTCTATTGACAGTAGCGTTATTTCTTGATGGCTTCAAGTCCGTTCTATTAAAACTGTTTTCTTATGGGTTAAGTCTTAAGTCAGGCTTTATTTTTAAATCAAGAGGGATTGATGCTTCTTTAGGCTATTATTCGGAGTGTTGTTTAATGGTTTTCATGTCATCAAACGCAGAATCGAACAATACATGAGATTTGATTTGAATAATAATTGAAGGGAAAGTGAGAATATGCTATTGAACTTGACAAAGGCTGGCCAGCTCACTCTCTCTGTTTCAATCTCAGTCTCTTTCTCTTGCTTTGATTTGAGATGAAGCCATACTAGCACATAGTTATCTTCAAGTTCAAGGACACTGATTTAAAATTGAGCACAGCCAAACATATACGATACGTAGGGAATTCCATTGATTGTGAATTCTTTGATTTAATTTCTCATCTGTTTCGATCTTATCTCCATAAACACATCAGTTTGACATTGGGCCCCACTGGGGTTCAGTGAAAATGACCCAAAAAAACGGATACTGTCAGCACAATTAAAATCGATAAAGTTTTTGTTTTTCATTTGTCTGCTTCCTTTTTTTTCACTAATCCGGTAAACTGGAAAGCAATTAATTTCGTTTTTTTGTCGGGTCATGACTTTTGCTCCTTCACCGAATCCTATTGGGAAATTTTCGATGAAATTTCCAAGCTTCTGTGTTAAATTACGTTAAATAATACAGTTAAACTCTAATTATTTAAAATTAATATGCTCATGTCTTTCAAAATTATTGCTCGTGCACTCTAAAAGTGTGCATCATATTATTTCCCCGCAACATAAAAAACTTTGTTATAAATTTTGGTTATGTTTGGTTTGAGTGGGAGAGAGAGATGAGAGTTTCTTTTCTTAGAATAAAAAGTCAAATATGACTATAAATTTGCATCATTTTCAGATCAAATATTATACATCATGATCATATTTGACTTTTCACACTAAGAAAGCTCTCCTCCCCTCAAACACAATTTTAAAGAATGCCGCTCATGATTTAAAAAAAAAAATTTGAAACAAAATATTTCGTACCATTTTTATTTTTTTTTTGCTATAAAAAAGTTTTGGAGGGGTTCGGCATCAGTCCCCCACCAAGGCCAGGGCACGGCCCCGGGCTCTATGAGCACTTACTGGGGACTTACGAGATCGCCTACCAAAGGAGTCCCAGCGACGGCAGAGGGGATCGAACCCACGACCCAAGGGCCTAATCCTGGATCCCTTACCATCTAAGCCAACTCACATTGGTCGTACCATTTTTATTGAGTTTGAATCTTAAAGCAAAATTTTCTAGTCCTTTAGTCATACTACATCACTCTTCTGTTCGTATGTTTGTTTCTGCTTTATTTACGAGAGACCATTCCTGTACGAGGCTTTAATTTCGGTGGCCTGTAAAAGCCCATGAGTCATTTCAAGAAGAAGAGCTTTATGTTTTTGTTTTTGTTAAAGGAAGAGCTTTATTTATTAGGCCCTTATGAAGATTGGCCAAGTCCATATAGATTAGGCCCAGAGCTTCTTCATACGCAATATTTCATTTAGGACTTCAAACCGACGACAGGTTTTTTTGTTCTTAGGCCTTAGCCTTCTTGAAACGGGTTGGGTTTCTCTCATTATCTCTTTCCCATTATCCCTCATCATTTAAAAATCCTATCCATCCAATCAACCACAAGATCACTTTAACATTTCTCTCACCTTCCCAATCAATGGCCCAAATGAGCTAATGAGGGAAAATGAGAAAAATGATGAGGAGAGAATCCTCTTCCTCCTGAAACATCTCAGAAGAAAACCAATGAATGCTGGGTGCATGGGGTGTATAAAAATTGAGAGTACAATATTAACTTTTTTTAAAAAAGAAATCATTAAACTTATGTGATCTAGCCTTATTTATACAAGCTTCATAATTTTCATATTTTTTCAATGCATGTTAAGGATGAGTTTTAGGTTGTTGAACATGGTTGAAAATTTGTGGGTCTTGGTCAAAAGTCAACACCATCAAAGCAATGCGAGAATAAATTTTTCAAGAAAGTTCTTGGAAGAACTCGTTTTCCACGTAGAATTTAAATACTAGTTAGCGAATAAATATCAGTGCTGCTTGAATGATAAGGTAAGTAATTGATGAGGGAGGAAGGTCTGGGGGCAAGTGGGTCACCGAGAATATATGGTGCCCACACACATTTATATAAAAGATTTAGGAGGCAAAGTTGGTGCTGCTTTTGATCTTTTCATGGATTATTAGTTTTATATATATATATATATATATATATATATATATATATATATATATATATATATATATATATATTCTAGAAATAACGTGAGTGAAACTCTAGAACGGAATATGCTTTGGCCGAAGCTGCAGAGAAAGAGACGAGAAAGGAGCGAGGCAATAAGCAGTGATTAGATATCTATATATATGTGACCACGTCAGATGCATGCATGTGCAGTACTGTGGTTGACACGAGTTCCCCTGGAAGAGCATTGATGGACACAGATAAACTTTACATAAATGCGTGAAATATGTTGTTGTTTTTTAGCAGATAAAATCAATGAAGACAAGTAATTCTAAGAGCAGTAAGTGGATAAATAATAGCTTTGATGAATTTCTTTAGTTAGCATATATAGATCCGCCTGGTTTGGTGTGCGTTGGGAATCAATCAGTCTCATGCTTTTTTGAGTGGGCCCTGCCCTCCATCTGTAATTCTCATGCACGTGCATGGCTATCTCGCTCAGTGTGTACGTGTAGTGTATGTGAGAGAGAGAGAGAGAAGGCTGCAACTGCAAATATTGGATGCCTTTTGCGAAACTTAAAAAACAATGATAATGAGAAATAAAGAAGAGATCGAAGTGGTGGCCGGGTGATATATATATGAGAGATGAGAGAGCTTTATTTGAGAGGGAGAAAAAAAAAGTAAGATACTGCATAGTGGTGGTGCAAGCTGTCCAGAACAGTGATATAGGAGCAAGGGAATCAGATTCCAACACCACCATCACCGTCCTCTCTTAACTTCCCAATCTTTGGTCCCTTTAACAGTTCCTAAAAGTTGGAATCATCCCCCCACTCTCTCTTACATTTATCTATCTCTATACATCATCACTCTCAATATAATATATATATATGCTCTGTATTCTTCTTCCTTACAAATGTCCACATACATACTCATCAAATTCAGATACCACGTCAACTTCCAAGTGCGCTTAAATTAACCTTAATTATCTCTTTCTTTCTTTCTTCTTTTGTTTTTTGATCCGTGCTCCTTTCCTGGCTTGTAATTAATAGAAAGCGGCTAATTCTATGAATTGAGGATATTTATTACTGATGATGTCTTGGGTTTTGGTGCTTGGTAACTAACTGGGATATAATGGCGACGAATCTTGATGAATATCACGTACACTTCTCATTATATATGGACGGTCAACGTATCCCTTGTCACTGCTTTTCATAATGGAATGACAAATTGCTGTCACTTCAAAGGGATATCATCCCGGCCGGCCCATCTTTTACTAAAGACACACTTGTTTAATGCTTTACGTCTACTTGACATTTCATTATTTCCACTCCTTTATACACATAATCTACAATACATTCATTCGAGTTGGATTATTGCAAGTTTCTGATCATCATCATATTATTTGAGTCTAGATATTTCTGTTTTTTCCAATGAAATAGGGTCACAGAGTCTAGATATTTTGCAATCTATGTTGAATTTATGATTATCGTTGAGTACTGCGAGAAACAGATTTAGATACGGAATGAGATTTCCTGCCTATCCTTTGGATAGGTATCATTTAGATAGGCAGGGAGAGCCTATCTGATATGAACCATCCAAATCAGATCTGAACGGTTCAGGTTTCGTTTTTTTTTTTATTTCATTATCTAAAAAAAAAAATTATTTTAATAGGTAGAGAATCTAAAATAAAAACAATCTCTTAACTAATATTTTTTCAAAAAATAATTTTTTTATTTAAAAATAACGAAATAAAAAAAAATCAAATCTGGACTGTCCAGATCTGATATAGATGGTCTAGATCAAATGGGCTCTCCCTACCTATCCAAAAGGAAATGGGTTCCATTTAGATACATGGTGGGGATTACTTTCATATTTTCACAATGAATTGATGTACGTGCCTCAAAATTCGATATATACTTCTTTTGTGTTATATTTTCAAATATTAATACATCACACACATATATATATTCCGGCCAAAGAAAAAAGATGTCACACACCAGCCGAACTTATATGAACTGATTAATCATAGTTTCACAAATTTTATCAGTGGTCAGAGATATATCAAACTTATTTAAAACACCAGATATATATAGGAACTCCAAAAACATAACCGTTATCTCTTGCTGGAAATAATTTATTCCTCACACGACCAAGCACCGATCGAGTTTCATTATATCAAAATTCTTCATTTTCTTCCGTGAGAAGAAAGGGTTTCTTCTTCTTTGGGGGCACATCGTATCTTCCACACTTCAAATTAAATAGCCAGACTTCATTTAGAGAGGAAGTGGTTGACGCGCTAGATTCCCAGGCAACAATCCAAAATTCAAAATATAATCACGGAAACTAGCTAATTATTTAATGAAAGGTTGTTGTGTGTGCACAATTAATGATCCATTTGCTACCAGTCTACGACAATTAGCTACCCAAACACGGATACAAGGAACTTGTCCTCTGAATTTTCCTTTCTTGCCAGACATATATGGACAACGAATTTCATTTAACTAGATTACAATTCAATTACGTCTCATCGAGATATGTATATACTGGTTGAATAATTCTTTTTTTGGTTTTCAAAAAAAAAAAAACTTCTCGATCTCCCCAGCTATAGCTATACTTCTGATCGAGAACCGCCATCAATCCTATATGCTAATCAAGTAATATTGAACCTTTTGTTTTTTCCAATTTCTTTTTGAGGTTTGACAGTACAGAAAAAATGAAAGAACAAACTTCGTATCTGCTTGCTGAGAATTAAATGATAGTAGAGTTGATAAGAAAATCAAGTAGAGAAGATTAGGAAGATTAGGAAGATGCATGAATGACAATAAGTAATTAAAGAAGCTGTGGAGGCTATGGACTTATATATATATATATATATATATATATATATATATAAGGGTTTGCCAGTTTTGGAAAACAGTGAACAAAGATCGAGGTGAAGCAGGAGAATACGTAAGTTTGAGGAAAGTTGATGGAAGCGACCGGCAAGAGGGCGTGGAAGAAAGGATTTCCGACCACATCATTGGAAACAAAAATTGATGATTGCCACTTTTTTTTTTCGGTGTTTTAACAGATAGATTGCTCTATAATTACATATATTATGGAATATCACACGGAAAATCTTTGGCCCCACCATTATATTCCCCTTCCTCTCTTTCTACGTCTCTTTATAATCTCCACACGTATATATCTGTACAACCGTCGTTTTTTTCTTTTTTATAATAGACTGCATTTTACTTTTATTTTAATTTTTGCTTCCATCTTAATCGCATGTATACTTTAATGAATCTTCATGGAAAGAAGAACAAAAGTCGGTTATTTTTTTTCCTTTTTTTCCCCCCCTAAGAGCGATCGAGCAAATCGGAAATTGGAAGTAATAATGGGGGATGAAAATGGTTGTGACCATACAAGTGATGGTCATTATGAAAAGGAAAGGAGAAAGATCGGTACATTAAATTCGTGTTTGATGTTGTGAGCCAGAAAATTCACTTCAAAAGAAAACTCAGTAGTTGGATCACATATGCTTATGATCCTATATGAAAGTTTAAGTTGATTGAGTGAACAGCAGGAAATTAATTAAATCTTGCACCGTCCAAAGCAATGGAGAGATGTATACAAGTCTCTTATTTCTACTAATTTATAGTGATTTTGCATCATAGGAAATAAATATAAGATAAAAGTTTTGTTGATACAAAAGCACTTATTTTAGGTATTCCAAAACAAGCACTGAAGTGTCCAACATATTTCTTTGGGGGAGGGGGTTAAGGGACAAAAATACACATAAGCTTTACTTTCTGAAGCGCCCAACATCATGTGCTTTTTTTTGGAGCAAAAATACACATGAGCTTGTAAAATCAGAGCAAAAATCTCATCACCGTTAAAAATGTTGATTGCCATTAGTTTTTTAGTGGGCCCCACCTTATTAAAAAAAAAGTCTAGGTTTTTTGAATTTCCCTTACTGCCCTCCATTTCCATCAGTCATCTCCCTCCTTCCCATCATCCCATTTGCTTCTCAGATCACCCATGGCGCCCAGATCCAATTCTTCCTTTTCAAGCAGAGATGCGAGATTTGAGGGAGAGGATCAAACGGGTTGACCGTACCCTTGACAACCTCATGGCTGGGAGCCCCAATCGAAGCAAGAGGAGCTAGCTTCCGGTGAACTGGAGCGTCCATGCAAGAGCGAATCGATGCCCTGAAATTGAGTCACCACCAGACGAGTCGGCCATCCCCTGACCTCCTCCCCATCAGCCTGAGCCTTGGTTTCGACTTCAACGATCTGATCGATCCCTCAGACAAGATTTTCTTTGATATGGGTTTTTCAATTTTTGGTTTAAGTTTTGGTTGATTGTTGAAATTGATGACAAATTTAAGTTTTGGTTTAAGTTTCTCAGTAAATCCACTACTTATTGCTGGGCTTTTTTACAAATTTCTTCAGATACCTATTAGGATGCACCCTTTTTTCTTATTTGAAATTGTTTATCCTCATGGATTTTGATCAGTTTTCAAAGATGTTAGCTTTTTTTGGTTGATTGTTGAAATTGATGATATATTGCTTTGGATCAACACTGATGGTTTTCCGCATAGCATCAAATGTGATTCACCATGTGTCCCTCTCGGTTTAATTTTCTCTCAATCTGTTGATGTTTTATTCAGAATTGACATTTGGGAAAGAAGAACAAGATATAATTTTTTTTAATGGATGAGTTGCAAAGATGAAGGTTGGGAGGGAGAGGGTGTTTGGTAGGGGCATTTTGGTATTTTCATAATGCACTTAACAGACGTCCAAGCTAATTTAACTGTGATGAGATTTTTGCTAAGATTTTACAAGCTCATTTGTATTTTTGCTCCTAAAAAAGCACATGGTGCTAGGCGCTCTCGAGGATAAAGCTCATGTGTATTTTTGTCCCTTAACCCTTTCTTTAGGTGATCATAATGTTTGTTCCTTATAGTTGAGCTTCATTTTGATTTTAGTCTCTATAACTTTAATAAGTTATAGGTTTTTGTCCGGAAAAGGATAAAATAGTTCAGATTTTTTTAAAATATAAAAACTAAAGTTTTAGCCAAAAAAAAAATTAAATAGACTAAAACCTTAAAACCTATGATTTGAAACTATAATGATCAAAATCAAAATGAATGTAAAATATAAAGACCAAACATCATATTAACTCTTAACTCTGTTTCTTTAGACTAAGTTTCTTTGTATCTATAGTTGAGACCTAAACCATATTTGCTTAACGGATGATAGTTTTTGCATTCACACTAATCTAAGTTGATAATTAAATGGTTAATTTTTAATACATGCTTTTATGGATAACTTTTTAATACATACTTAAGAATTAAGATGGCACACTTTTTACAATATGGCCATATTATATTTTTTAAGCCGTATTGTCGCGATGGCTTTTTTTTTTTTTTTGACTTCTTGCAGTAAAAAAAGATCATCCTTCTTTTTGTAGGTCATCAATAATAAAAGATAGCTAGTCTACCAGACGCTGTAGGTGATGATGATTTGTGCACCCAAATTACTTTAACATAAATTAAAATATTAGCACACGACGTAGAGATCAACAAGCCACTTTTTATTATTTCAGTCAAATTGACCAAAAACCTTTCCATATGAAAGTTAACATTTTTGACGAACAAATGCACCATAACACTGCCATGTCGTGCCAAAAGAGCAACAAGAATTAATAAAACTTATCATTATGAGAGACATCAAGATTTCTTATGGCCGAAGAAACGACATAAATGGAGGATGATGAGTTTCTGCTTCATCACTTTCGTTTGTCCCTTACTCATGCACACACCAATAAGGGTCCGAATCTGAGAGTGACTCTCGCCACTCACAAAAAGAATGTTATTTTTTTTTTTCCCACCATATCAGGGGGCTCTGCACCGGGAAAAAGGGGGCTTAACAGCAAAAGGCAAAGCAAAAATAGACAAAAGACACGAGCTAATGAATTAAACGTCCTCAAATTTCGAATGTATTATAATAATTGAAGCAATTCTAAAGTTAAAGGGCAACTATACATGGATAGACTGTCTATTGAGCACCACTTAAAGCGGAAAGAAAAAAGATATTGATGATATAAACATTAGGATAAACTCTACATTCTATTTAAGCATTTGATGTCATTATTGTTGGTTCTGTACACAAAAGAAGGATCCCTACAACTTTTATTAAGCTCTGAATTTAACCGTAGTTAGGTATGCATACAAAAAGTAAAGCCATTATTCCGATGAATATATATATATAGCTTTAATCATGTTGCAAAAACTTTTTCCCCTTGTGTTCATGTTTTCTTTCTGAATTATACTGTCCATCTTTTCAATAATTAGTCACTCACTGCGTCTTTTAATTTGCATTTATTATTGTATTGTTAAAATCCACCGTATGTCGTATTACCAACCCAAAACGAATCCAAATTCTATCCTTATCCAAAAGATGAGTATGAGATACTCATTCGAGTCATCCCCAAATGAAAGTTTTTTTTTTTGTTTCTTTTTAAATACTCTATGCACTAAAAATTAAATAATTTAAGATACTGGGCATTGAAAAAAAATCAAATAATAGGTTCTACTGGAAAATTATTTTAGAATATTGATGGTACAAAAAAAAATATTTCTGAATGCACGAACAGAAATAAATTAATTTGAGATACTAGATGTAAAAAATATTTCATGATACAGTATACAATTTAATCTAAATAAATAAAAATATCAATTTTTTTTTTATATATATAAAAAAAAGGTCTCCACCCTAAAATTATAAGGATGAGCATCCCATGCTCATCTTGGACTGTGAACCCATCCAGAACTGGCTAGGGAAAAAATGTGTGTGTGAAGCTATGCGCGCGCGTACCTCAAAATTATTTGATCACAGCTTTATTAATTTGGTTGGTCAATGGTAAATGTGAGCTTAGGTATAAACAAAATATCCCATGTATGTATTTTAATTATGGGTGGGCTAGATAATTAAATTTATGTTAGCAGCTTTAGTTTCTTGGCTCCTTTTCTTTTTTTTTCTGTGCCAAATCAAAAGCACAAATTTCCAAAGACTAAATTATCTATTAATACTTTTTTTGGAGTATGAATTTGACAATACTTACTCAAATATGATTCTATATATGATCATCGTTGACCGAACATCATCAATCGCAATCATTATTAATTTGCTGCATGCGAGTTCAAACGCCTAAATCTCGTGAAAAACACACATACATATATCCCTTATTATAAATATTGTACGATAAAGACTGGAAGAACACTTCTGATGACTGCATCAGTTGGAGAGCTAATTAAATTTCATTTTGCTTACCTGCATTATAAACCAGAGTCAAGTTTTTTTTTTTCTTCACCCACTTACAAATTAAGACACTGCCTTTATGGTAGAACCGGGTAATTAATTTCATACACACACATATATATTTTCCATCTTGAACGCTTTACAGAGGGTTTTGCGCTCAACAGATATCTTTCTTTCTTTCTTTTAAAGCTCCCATTTAGCACGTTGAATTAGTTAATGAATGAATAATGAATAAAAGTAGCTATATGTATATATAATGAAGCAAGTCGTGCATGTGTCAGGCCCATGGATAAGCTAAAATTGTTTGATTACGTGAGGTGATCCCACCATTACTAGTATAGAATAGACAGTAGTGATAATTAACTTTTCTTTATACGGTGTCGTCATGGTCTTTTCTCTCCACGCTGCATGGGAGCCACTATTCTCTTTCATGAACATATATATTTACTGCTACTGACCACCCCCATCAATAAAGAAGGCTTATAGGTTAAGAAACTTCCTCCACACTTAAAACCCTAAAAAAATATAATAGAACAAAAAGAGATTGAGAATATAGGAGAGAATAATAATATAAGAGCAAATTAAAGTAAACAAAAGCAAAGCACTCTCTCTCTCTCTCTGCCCCTTTGCTTTGTTTTAATTTCTAGGTCTTTCCCTCCCTCTCCTCCCTCTCTTCTTTAATTCTCCTTTTCTCTTTCCTTCTTTCTTTGCTCTGGTATTCCCTCAGTTTGATTCTCCACCATCTCTCTAAAGACCCATCAAACTTTAGAAAAAGAAAAAAACCATAAAAAGATCATCACACCACATACATACACCATGGTTTTCTCTTCTATTCCAGTCTATTTAGATCCTCCCAGTTGGCAGCCGGTAAGGTTTTCCAATTTCACTCTAATTTCTTTCAGCCACATACATCCTCCGAACCCTAAAAAGCTAATTTATTTCCCTAAAGATTATTATTCCTATTCCTTGTAATATCTTCTTGAATATACCAGATCGATTTTGTGTTTTCATATCATACTACTTCATCCTGAATCTTTTCTTTTCTTTTATTTTTATGTAATTTTGAGGTTTTCTCCGTTTTGATTTACAGCAACAAAATCATCAGCAATCGAATGGAAATGAAGGCACTCAGCTGCTTCCTCATACTGGAGGAGGTTGCGGTGCAGGTTCAGTCCGGCCCGGTTCAATGGCTGACCGGGCCCGGCTATTACAGCTACCACAGCCGGAGGCAGCCCTAAAGTGTCCCCGTTGCGAATCCACCAACACCAAATTTTGCTACTTCAACAATTACAGCCTATCTCAACCTCGTCACTTCTGCAAGACATGTCGGCGATACTGGACAAGGGGCGGCGCTCTCAGGAGCGTTCCAGTCGGAGGCGGATGCCGGAGAAACAAGAAAAGTAAAAGGAGCCGCTCCAAGTCTCCGGCAGCCGCCGCACCCACCAACGCTGACAACAAGCAGACCCTTCCCCCCAACGCCGCCACCAGTGCAATCCCCTCCGGCGCTGCTTCCACCACCGAGCTGATCGGTCAGTTGCAGCAGCCTTCCAACTTGCCATTCATGGCTTCTTTACAAAACCTGGGCGGCCGTCACTGCTTAGGGAACATGGGCCTGAGCTTGCGCGACATTTTCACCCAGAATGAGCCCATGGGCTTTCAAATCGGCGGGGTAGATCATAACCAGTGGCGCTCACAGCAATTCCCTAATTTCTTGAGTGGGTTCGAATCAAATAATTCAGTTGACTCTTCTTACCACCACCAGTTTCAAAGTGAGGGCATGGCACTAGTACAAAATGGAGTGATCGGAGATTCAAGTTCTAGGGTTACAACTCATCAGCAGCCACCTGTTAAATTGGAAGAGAATGGAGCCCTAAATTTGTCAAGACCACCAATAGGTAATAATCAGTACTATTCATGGACTGATTTATCGGGTCTTGCATCTTCTTCCACTGGCCATATCTTATAAGTTAACATGATCTTGACCATTACATTATGGTCAAAAACAAAAGCCATGATGGCAATTGAAGCACTCGATCGACCTCAGTTCAAAATTAGTATTTCACAAAAAAAATGTTAACGCAGACAATGGTAGAATTTGGATCTTCTTATTATCTTGCTGTTGTTCTTGTTTAATTAAATATTTTTATGTTGCTGCTTGTAACTGATGTTTCTTTAGTTTTTTTTTTTTTTTTTTTGCATGGGAGTCTCTTTTGTACTATATGGGTTGGTTTGTATAACTGCGTTCGTGTAATGGTGTATCTCTCCTATGGGATTTTTCTATAATCAGATCTTTTGTTTTCTCTTTATATATATGGCCTGCTTCGATCTAAGCTAGCTAGGTCACACTATAGAGACCACCAGTCTTCGCCCACATATGAGCACGATAAAGCGCAAAGAAGAAAAGCGAAACAGTATAGTACTGAACAATGTGCCACTCCACGTTAGCTTTTGCTGAGATGCTGTGTTTTCTCTTTAGTTAGAATTTCAAGTTGAACACTTTTTCCTCTTTCGCTGCCTCTTGACAAGCTTATTACATCTTAGGAAAAACACACTTAGTGCAAAGCCAACATTGGCTTGGTTTGGATATAGATATTCTTTGTCATGGTAATGGAGCATATATATATATATATATATAGTTTTCTGGAATTAAACAAAGTGCCAAGTCTTTAATTCCTATAGGAAATTTTTAATAAATGTGAGATTTGAAAAACATTAAAAGAAAAGGCATGTTGTTATTCTTTTCATGTTTTTATGATCAGTGGCATTAGAAAAGTTAGCATCTATATATAGGTATATGGTAATTATAAGGCAACAGACTTTATTATATTACACTTACTTCACACGTAGTCGCTTTTAAATTCCACCTCTTGCTCGATCAATCAAACAATGTAGCTCTCTGATTTGATGGTATGGGTGGTTCAGTCAGGGTTTGGCAGAAGTTGTTATAACTTGTAATAATATAAGTGGCAATTTCTGTAAACTGATTGAGGAGTACTCTTCCATGCATGGTGGTGAAATTCTCGGAATCATAAGTGGCAGATTTTAAACTCCTAGGAAGCCGCGGCAGCCTCGTACTTTTTTTATCAGTAAGTGTCAAGAGTTGTTATGATGTAATAATACTTGGTGTGATAGATCCATGAAATAATGTGACGTACGTGGTTGTTGGATTCACTTGAGGTTTGAAAGCTGAAGCACTGAAGTGGTATCTATGTGAGAGGAGAAGAAGACGCCAAAATGCCACTCAAAACCATGCAATTCCATATTCTACCAAACTGAAGCAAAGGAGTATTCTAGAACTCCTTTCTCCACAATGATGAAAGATTCTAAACACTATATATAATAATAATGAAATTACTCCTTTCAAAGGTACGTAAAAGAAAAAGTGGAGGTTACGGTCAAAAAAATAAGAGAGAGACTGAGATTCCCAACAAAAGTACTGAGCTATATATGATAGTGATAATAAATGGTATTCAATGTAAGAGGGGGATGATCTTGTATGCTAATCATTGTTTTGAAAGCCTGAGCGGATAGTAAATCCGTCAAGCCTATAGGCATCAACCCAGTTTGATATTTTAAATAAATAAAAATTGATTTTTTTTATAGAATTTCATAATATATAATTACCTAAAATCTTCAATATCTCACCATTTTGGTTTCAAGTTAGCTTTGATTTGACCCACTAATCTTTAACTTAGTACCACTACCGGTTTAGCGGCCGGTTTCAGACCTAGATGCTAATAATGACTACCTTTATTGCAACCTCACCGGAAATTAATGAAAGATCCTGAAAAAGCTAAGGCATCAATATGAGAGGGGGAGAGAGAGGGCACAGTGTAACTTTTGAGAGGGCCAATGCTGAGAGGGAAGAACGAATAAAGGGAAAAAACGAAGACAGACAAAAGCTACATTACTCTGGGGTGTCTGTGAAATGGGACGGAGGCAATAAATGGGAAACCCTAATAACAAAAATGTCGGTGAATATGATGAAGGTGTAGTACTAGTATGTATTTGAAGGCAGAGAGACAGAGATCGATAAAGGAAAAAGGAAGCAGGGAGGTGTGGGCTAAACCTGCAGGGTTTCTGCAATTATAGGGTACGATTCGGAAAGTCATGCACGCTTCGTCTCCCTCTAATCCACTCTCCCTCTCCTCTCCTTCACACTTAAGATTATCCTATTTATAAATCTAAATTACCTGATTTTTAATAAATATAGATTAAATTGATAGTTTTTTCTTAAAAAAAATTCTTATTTATGAATTGAGTTTTTTTTTTTCCATATCTTTCTGCTAAAATTTATTATAAAATCAGGGTAAAATTGTAACAGTCTCATAGTATTATAAAAGTAGACTTATAATACGGATTTAAAAAAAAAAATCCAAACTGGACTAAACCAAGTGGTACATTATATTTCAAGCGGGAAGATGATGAAGAGGGAAATGGAGATGTTGCTAGCTAGAGATGTGTCAACAGTGCTTTTATGAGATGCCGCTAGGCTTTTTAAATCCTGCGGCAAGGGGCCCAAGCAATAATTTTTATCAGAACCCCAGGTAAGGGCATACCTTCAGGTTCAAAGAGTGTTTATAGATGTACTTACAGATCACCTACCAACAAGGCCCTCACATCGACCAGCGGGTATCGAACCTCATCATTTTCGGGGTGAAGGCCGACTCCTTAGCCAACTGTGCCACTCTTCATTGGTTACTATTGGTTAATTGACAGGGTCATCCTTGTAGTTCTTACAAAATAAGCCCAGTCTCAACTCTCAAGGAATCATCCAAACATAAACAGGGATTAAACGGACACATGAAATGAAATACTACCAAGATTGCGTATACGATGCATGAATATCAATAATAATAAAAAAGTGTTTTTGCCCAAACATTTTCCACATCAGAATTTCCTAAAATTTTACTTAATTCCCTTCCTTTCCATTTCATAATCATATATTGTAAACCACTAATAGACCACCATTATTGCATTTCTATTTGGTTTTCTCCTGCGTGCTTCTAACTGTCATACTTTTTCTTTTTGGGTACCTTTCCAGTTATCAGTGGTGGAGGCTACATGGCGACACTCTGTAACCAAATATTGTATCTTCCACGTACAATATATATATAAATATATATAATCCCCTCCTAATAATAAATTAAACTGAAGCTCTTGCATTATTATTGGAATCCTACCTTGTAGAGTTGTAGGCTGTCCCTGTGTGAATGAAAGTCAGGATAACACTTCTTTGTCACTTGTGTTTTCTATTTTTCCTTCTTGTTAGTCCTTAGCGAAGACACTTTTAAACTCTTTCTCGAACATATTATTTCCAATAAGATGATACACAGTATAAAAAACAATTAGGAGAACTATATATATACCTATAATTTTTAAGCTGTGAGCAAATTTTAAATCAGTTACCCAAAAAAAGGAAAATGAAATGAAATTTACAAAATCAAAAATCGCATATCCTGGTGGAAAAACACAGATCATCTTGCACAATTAAAGACGGTGGTGAGAGCTAGCTAGCATATCTTCGACATTGAGAGCAAGCCATTGCCGTTGTATCACCTCAAAATTTTGCAGGTGATATATATGAGAGGTTGAAGACGATGATTGCTTGAGAACCGCAATACCGATATACCTGTGTTCAAGTGAGAAAGAAATGACGAGGGATTTCAAGTATGTGAGAAATTAAAGAAGTGTGTGTGTGTGAGAAAATTTGGACCATCAGATATAGTCCATCTTATTCTAATTAAACAGGATGTATGTACGTAATAGCACTTTTTTCAAAAATACACTCTCAAGTGAAAATTTTCTAATGAAGAAGTTTTAGAGGACATATTTCTTTATCTATTTGGGAAAATGTTTTGGATTAATGAAGGGTGTTTCCGTAATTTTAATGAAAGGTGCAAAATTACGAAAACACCTTTCATTAATCCAAAATGACGTAGTTTTGGGGGTCACTGGAGATAACTTATTGTCTCCCGTAACCAAAAAAATTCTTTACCCTTATTTTTATAGCGCTTTTCTTTTCTAATTAAGAAAAGGGAATATTACCTTATGGATTTTATTACTATCTGTGCCGGGTGATTTCGAATTTCTTGGAAAAGTGACAATTAAAGTAAACATGTAGTAATTATCCTCGAGTAGCTACCATTTACCAAATTGATTTATACTAGTATGCCAAATTTTAATGCCTCCAATGGGAAAACAATTGCATGAATAATACTTGAAGCACGACAATAAAGATATACAAGTTTCTCGAACTAACTAGTTAATGGGAAGAAAGACGGTTATTTGACTAACACATAGTTAATCTAGCGGTGTAAGGCTCTGTAAGATCCCTTTGAGTCTCGAGTTCGAGTCTCAGAAAAGACACCTATAGTAAGGGTATCAGCCACAAACCCCAAACTGGATACTAAATAATAATATAAAAAGAAAAAAAAAAGAAAAGAAGGCAGCTATTTGACGCAGAAAAAAACAAAGAAAGAAAGACAGCTAGAAATTCAAGATATCAATTTTACCGTATTTATTTACTCATGAGTCTATAATTTGATTACTAATTTTCATTTATATTGTCACGGATGAATTTGGACATTATTATTCGTTTATCCTTTTACATTTGACATTTAAAAGTTTTAAAGAATTCAAATTCTCTCTGGTTCATTTAGGTTGTAAAAACCAGAGACGCTGGCAGATGTGGACACATCCACGACAGGGAAATATTAAAGAAAAAAAGAAAATGTAGTTGCTTAATATGTTGATACTAAAAACTTTCCAAATATAAAAGGGAAAAAAATTATATCATTGACTAGTAATACTTGTTAATCCCTGTAATATGTGGAGTAGGCCACTTGAAAACGAGCCATGTTGACCATACTATTTAATGTTATGTCTGAGAGAATCACAAGGTTCAAAAGGCCGCCATAGTTAATGGCACAGGGCATGTTGTTGAACTGAGATCCAATCAAAACACTGAAAGGGAAGGCCCCAAAGAAACTTCAACGGATTAAGAAGGAGGGCATGACACTATCAATGCATGGGGCATTAAAAAAGGGCCCTTCAATTGAATCGGCTCAACCAATCAGCCTTCTTTCTTCTTCTGTTTTTTTGTTTTTAAAAAAATCACAAGTTGGGGCCCACAAACAGGTTAGTGGGTGTGACGAGAAAGGGTATCTCAACAATTAAAAGCTAATCTAACGGTGAAGAAATTAAGTGGTTAATGAAGATACTCTTTTCCTTTGTCAGATCTCAAATAGGATTATCTTTATTACGAAAAAAATTAAACAGGAATTACAGCCGAAAACTCTGCCGCACCACTCAACATTGACTAAAGTTCAATCCACTCGGATTGTGTATGGTTGTTGCGGCCATCGGTTGGCTGGTTGTTTTTATTAAATAATTTAAAATAGATTCTTCCATTGAATTATGATAGGTTAACTGTAAGTACTGTTCAATAAGAAGCATTGATACGGAGACAGACAGGTAAGAAAAAGTGCTCACCCAATAAACAGTAGTACATGTAAATTTTGTCCTTTTCCTCCTTGCAGTTAATAATCTGCATCGCAAAATCATACTTCCTCCATATCCAAATATAGGAAAACCCATTTTTTTCAGTACCAAAGAAAAATTAGTTATATTGGTTAAATGCTTTAAATATGTTACAGTTTTTTTTTTTTTTTCAAGATGAAATGCCACTGATAAACTTAATTCGTGATAATAATATAAAGGGTCAAAAGGAGAAGGTGCATTCATTACACCACTAACTTCCTTCAATTCTCTTATATTTCAGGACAAAAAACAGAGTCTAACAATTATCTTACAAATGGAGATGGAGGGACCATGTTTCCGTTTAAGAACATGAAACATCTCTTCAATAAAATTTGAGGATGATTGCGGTAATACACGTGACAATTATACATTTTCAGACAAGATGCATCCCACGTTTTTCTCTGATTTCTCTCCCCCATTTTTATGTCTTTGTATTCTATCCCTGTATCCCACACAAACAAATGAATAACTTAATGGAGTGGACAGGTGATCTTCCACCCTTCCCTCCAAAGAAGGCCTCTTTCAGTACTCAAAATAGAAGCAAAGAAACAAAGTGAACAAAAAACTCAACAATCAATAAGGTTAGTAATAGAAGGGGGCTGTATATCATCATTCTGAAATTGCACTTCAGTCTGTGTTTGAACTTCCAGCTGCTGCTCCTGCTCCTCAAGGAATCTGCTCATTCGCTCGATCAATTGTGCAGCCTTTCTTTTGCCTCTGTCTGTACCATTTTGAGCAAGATCCGTCAATGGAGTCATCACCCCGAGATCTTGAGCTTGCGCGAGATATTGCTGATCTCCGGAACAAAGGTGTACTAAAACGGCAGCTGCATTCTCTTTGTTTCTTGGGGATCCATTCCCAATGACCCCTACCAAAACTGGTACAGCCTCCGCAGCACCAATTGCAATCTTCCCTTCTGGATGACTAGCCAATATTGCCAATATGGCCAATGCTTCATCAACCATTCCCCCACCGGGTTCTGTCAGCAGTCGCATTAGTGTAGGAACAACACCTGCCCTCACTGCTTTCCCCTTATTGCCCTGGTATATGCACAAATTGAAGAGTGCCGTTGCAGCATCTTTTTTACCCCTTTGGGTGCCCTCACTCAGCAGTGTCACTAGTGGTGGGATGGCTCCTGAGGATCCAATAGTAACCTTATTTTCATCTACGACTGAGAGACTGAAAAGTGTGGCTGCTGCATTTTCCCGAGCTTCCATGCTCCCCTTCCTGAGCACATGAACTATGCCAGGAACTGCCCCAGAAGATATGATACTTCCTTTGTTATTCTCACAAATGGAAAGATTTAAAAGAGCAGTTACGGCGTGCTCTTGAGTTCGGGAGTCAGGTATAGAGAGGAGGTCAACAAGGAGTGGTATTGCACCAGCTTCAGCAATGGCTACACGGTTATCTGCATTGCGTTTTGCTAACAGACGGATCTCACCTGCTGCTGATCTCTGGTCTTCAGGATTACCAGATGTAAGTTTACAGAGAAGATTTTCAATCTTACTACGCTCAGCTGGTGAGCAGGAAGATGCTGACTTACTAGGCCGGGAACTGCTGGGTCGTTTTGGAGGCTCCATGCCATTGGCTTCACACCATTGTGCTATGAGGCTTCTTAAGACATAGTTGGGTGTGAGAACAGTGCTAGTAAGTGTCTGCTGTGTTTTCGGACAGGTGCCATGCCCTGCTTCCAACCACTTCTCAATACAAGAACGCTCATAAGTCTGCAGAAAAGAGAACACAATACATTTCAGTGGCAATTTGACACACATGCATGCTGATTCTGCAGTGGGGTTAAGAATCAACAAGTATGAACCGGAAACATTTGGCAGCAGTTGTATACTACATATATATCAGTATCACATTAGTGAAAGCCTTCAAAATTTCCAATTCCTAGAAAGCTTCACTGAGACTTATCAATATAAAAAGCAACTGCTCATATCAAAGCTTCTCATGAATTAGATTCGTAAATTTTTTTGCTTAACAACATGATTCATTTTGCTGAAACTTTACATTCAAGTGGATTAAGTAAAGTTCTGAACTTTTGTTTGAAAGCGAAAAAAAGGAGGGTGGCTAAGTATACAGCATCTGAACTTTTCTGTCTGAGAGTGTATCAGAATTCACATACCTGTCCTGTTGAAACAATAACAGGATCCTTCATCAATTCCAGGGAAATTGGACATCGAAAATCGTCAGGGATAATAGGGGTTTGATGACCCTTTTCACTCAACCCATGGCTGCTACTGCAAGAAGAAAGGCCTTTTCCACCTTCAGTATCATCCATGACTAGATTCTCTGTTTGTACATAATCCTTTATTTTTTTCAATAACATAGACATCTTCTCAATACTTGCCCCCGGGTCTCCACCACTTGCTGACACCATCTCATGCAAAGCTAGTGACTCTTGTGTAAGATCAGATATTCCCATCAAATGCAATTTTTCAGCTAATCTCCTTAGAACAGCTGGATCTGTTGCTGCATCACTGCTCTTATCATAAAGTGACAAGATATCCTCATACAATTCATCATCAGGTGCATCAACCCTTCCTTTGGCTCTTCTGAATTGTGCCAGAACAAGCTCAACCTAGAAACACATTTTTTTTAAGTGAATGAAACAGAGTTTTAAAAAAAGACATCATACGCACGAAACAGGAAAACATTACCTGCTCTTTAACTTCATCTGATACGTCAAGTTTATCATATGAAATTCCACTCAAGGCTTGTTCTAATTGAGCTGTCACCTCAAGGTATTGTTTCATAAGTTGCTCCCTCTCTAAGACCTGTAATCAAAATAGTAAAGGTTAAAAGACTAAGAAGAAGATGACGAGGACATAATACAGAGTCATTTTGTTTTGATGACAGAAGGTATTAGCTAGGAGTTTTAGCAGGCAATGTAACAGCTAAGACATCTAAAGTAATGCAACAGAAAGCATTGTTTTGAAAATTGTCTTCAACCATGCTATGCACATTACCACAAGAAGACTTGTCCCACTAAAGGGAGCTAGCTACATGGATAAGATGATGCCACTGATACAAATTAAAATGACACAAATCAATTAAATGACATTATTTAGATTTGAAATAGTAATGATACAAAATGACCAACTTGATTCACCTGGGACCTAAAATAGTTTGATAATAGTAAAAGAGCTATGACGATTAAAATTCATATCTTTAAGTCTTCCCCAGAATATATCTGAGGAATGGAACATGATTCGGTTTTAATGTCCAAAACTGGGAATAGAATATGCTCAAAAATTCCCAAGTAAAGATTGAGAACCAGCGGTGGGCTGGATTAATATTCAGGTAAAGTCAAAGCTTATGAAAACTAATAGTCACATATAATATTTCATTACACCGCTGACATTATAAAAATGAATTTCTGTCAACCTATCTCGTCTGGAACTTTCCCATCCTGCTAGAATCATTGATTGAGAGAATATAGGTCTGGAATCTTCAAAATACTTGGGACAACATAACAGATAGATACATTTGTTCCTTTTTAAGTTTTCACTTTCTTTCCTGTTAAATGGAAGACTCCATAAACTATTTAACTGCAAAGGTTATAGTTAACCCGCTTATATGGGAACACAGAACTAGTGTGGACAAAATAAATCGCAAGGATGGATTCAGGTGTCCTAAACAAACTGCAATCGAAAGAGGCCTCCTTAACAAATATGAAAACGAATATATTCAATTGACACAGCTAATTAACACACACACACACATATATAGGATGCAAAACATGGCATAACATTCCACATCGAATTGCAGCAAATTTATGGGTAGAAGACGGACAAAAACTGAAATTTGAGGTCTTAACTATAAACACTGTATGATAATATGATTACAGATGAGATATTAGAAAAAGAAAATTGAAGGGAAGAAGATTTCTTACGAAAAGTCATATGGATCTTAAAATTGAAAGTTTGTGCCATTTATTTCCGAAAATAAATTTGCATCCTTATACTCATAGCCTTTAAAATTTAACTGTCCATCACTGAACAATATAACGGTTAAAAAACACTGCTTTGGAAAAGAAAACCACTTCTAATCCATCAGTTTTCAGCCCTATTCTATCTGAATATATGCGATAGAAAGCAAATCAAGTTTTGGCTTCTGTGTTAGCATTAATGATCGCAACACAGGAACGACCGCACAAGAACATCGCTCCTCCCTCACATATATGAATAAGCAAGAAATTACTTTGCGCTCAATTGACTGCGTTTTAAAATTTTACGGAAAAGCCTAAAACAAAATCAATTCAGGGTGGCGTATAAATTAATAAAGCAAGTGAGCCCGCAGTTGCTTTCTCAATAGCGCTTACAAATAGCATCACCAAAAGATCAATATATCCAAAAATCAAACCACTTATAATGAAATCGCATGGAAGAACAATTTACCAAGCAAGGAATTAAAAAGGGGAAGAAAAAAACGCAAAGACCATTAAGATGAATCGAATAATACTCACACACCATATAAATCCTGCTGCCTTCGCTCCCGAATCTGAGAAGTTGTTTGGCCGATTCTAAAGCTCCCTGGAAGGAAATCAAAGCTTTCATCAAGGTCTCTTCAGGTGACGCCTCTTTGCTGTCCCTAATCTCTTCGAACATTGGAATCAACAATTTCAACCTTCTTGCCAAATTGCAGTAGTGCTTCTTGACTGTGGTCCTGTAGTCCGAGATCGCAGCTATCTCATTTATCAAGTCAATCGAGCTCTGCACTATAGTTGCTTTGTCTTCCTCCATGGCAGCTTCAAGCATCAGATCTCACTATACGGAGCGTTTCAGCTTCACGAAACTAAGTAATCAACGGCAATAAACAGATAACGCTGCTCTAAAATCTCTGAACTTGCCGCTAAAATTCGGGGAAATCGGGATGACTGGTCATACCCGTCGTCAATGAGAGGGGATTTTCAGAAAGAGCGGTTTTAGAGTCGAGACAGGGAGGGAGATTGCAAAAGAGGGAATGTGACGAACACGCGCGAAGACTTGCCTTTTTTTCCCTACCGTGGCGCGGCTGACGCCGAGTGAGCTAACCAAGGTTGGGTTAGGGAGTGAACCGGGGTTAGTATAACTAGCCTGTTTGGATTGACGGTGACTTAAAAGCTATCTAACTTTTTAAAAAAAAAAGCTTGGTAGAAAAAAAAGTCAAGTTATAAATAATGATTTGTGTTTGAATTGATGGTGGTAGAAGTGACGGGGCCCACGTCAAAAAGCTGATAGCGTTTTGGAAAAAGCTAGCTTTTTCATTAACTGATTTTTTAAGTTTTTTTGATTTAAAGTTAAGCCAACGCTCTGAGCAATCCAAACAGGTTTTTTGATCACTGTGTAAGCGTTGACTTTTATGCTACTGTATTTTTTTTTTTCCTTTTAACGCTCAAATTAAAGTGAATTCAAACAGGCCATTAATTATATTATAATATAGTAACTGGTGAGCTGAATGCTGAATTGTAAACTTGCCCAAAAGGCACTTCGGCTTGGGTAAGGCGGCTTCGGCTAATGGAGTAATGGGCGGCGGAGGTAAGGGTTGGTTAATTCGGTTAAAAACGTTGGTAAAAAAACGGCAATTCATGCGTCTCAGCACTGAGCGACTGATCAAGGAGCATTCATCTGTGCGACTGTCAATTCTTTATCTTTTCTTACCACGGAACTGAATCCCTGTGCTTCCATCAAAATCACCGATTGCTGGGCCCTACGCTCGGCTACCTATTGACGCCTGGAACTTGTGACTAGCAAATATAAAGGCTAATTTCTGAATTTGTCCATTATTAAATAACTATTTATCAAAATGTCACTGTCAGAAAACTATTTCCCAAAATGTCTTTGTCAGAAAACTATTTCTCAATCTGTCTCTGTTTAGTCGACTAAAAATATGGTCTAGTCGACTAAATCGCGGGGCTAATTTTTTTTTTTGAAAACCCTAGACATTTAGTCGACTAAAATTTAAATTTTAATAGAATAAACTCATTTAGTCGACTAAAAAACCCATTTAGTCGACTAAATCATTAAAAAAAAAATTTAAAACTTCGGAAGGCCATAACTTTTGGCTCGGGAGTCCGAATCAAGCGATTCTTTTTTTGATTCCACATAATTTTTTGAGATCTATGCACCGACAATAAATAACTTAATCCTTCTTATTTAAAAAAGAATCTGTTGAGTGTGCTGATTCCACAATAAGAAGGATTAAGTTATTTATTTTTTAATTGTTTATTGTGTTGAGTGTGCTGATTTTTTATTATATTATTGTAAACATGTGGTTAGCTATTTTTTAGGAAGTAGTCGAGTCATTTTAATTTGTTTTACCGAATCTGTTGATTAGTGATATTAGTGATCCTAAATATTAGCTATGATCCTAGATTTTAGCTAGATTGACTACCGTGCTATCACAACATATGATCTCATGTATAACTTCCAAACACTGTTATTCCCCCTAAAATCAAGCCCCACAAATTTAGTGTCGATATTTTTCCTATTTCTCTTTTCTTTTAAAATCCATATTGAGAGAAAATCTCAATTTTGAATATATTGTATTTTGAAAATCCAGTATTAATTGTTACGTTGAAATTCAAAGTTTACCAAATACATGGTAGAAAAATAAAGATATTAAAATCTAAAATAAGATCAATTAATTATTATTAGATAATAATATTAGAAATAATGATTAATTAATTTTACAATAAATATCTCTCAATTAAATATAATTAATTTCCTCCATCCTGACAAAACCCTAGGATTGGTGCCATCATTTCCCACTCTATCTCTTTTTCCTTGTGCACTGCCCCTCTCCCGCGATCAACTGTATATACACACACATATCTTATCTTTATTGTACTGGAGATATTATATTATCTAATAAAAAAAACATCAAATAAAAGAAAACTATATATATATATATATATAATTAAAGAATCACTTGATTATATTTAATGAATTGTTAGTATTTCCTGCGCAATAAAGAATCACTTGTTTTTCCTCCTTTCTCTTCATTAAATTCAGAATTTAATTTTTATGTCGGTGCATAGATCTCAAAAAGTTATGTGGAATCAAAAAAAGAATCGCTTGATTCGGACTCCCGAGCCAGAAGTTATGGCCTTCCGAAGTTTTAATTTTTTTTTAATGATTTAGTCGACTAAATGGGTTTTTTAGTCGACTAAATGGGTTTAGTCGACCAAATGGGTTTTTTAGTCGACTAAAATTTAAGTTTTAGTCGACTAAATGTCGAGGGTTTTCAAAAAAAATTTGGCCCCGCGATTTAGTCGACTAGACCATATTTTTAGTCGATTAAACAGGGACAGATTGAGAAATAGTTTTCTGATAAGGTCATTTTGGGAAATAGTTTTCAATAAGGGGCAAATTCAGAAATTAGCCGTTTTTCCTATGTACTCAATTTTAATTCATTAAATAAATAAAAAAAATCATATTTTCTCACCATGTTTCTCTCTCTTCTCCCCTCATCTTTGGGAATCCACATTATATGCCCATTTTTACATGCTTCTTACATGCTTCTACTTGTAAACTTTTCATTATCCAAGATTTCTCTCTTTCTTGGAAATGGTGTCTACACATAGAAGCATGTAAGAAGCATGTAAAAATAGGTATATAATGTGGACTCCATCTTTGGCAAGGATAACACGAAATTAACAAGGGATTACAACAAAGAGGTTTGGGTATAAGAGTTGTGCGCGCGGAAACCAAAACCAAGTCATTCATGACGAAACTAGGCGGAAACTTAATCCAACGACGTGACCATTTCTGGGTTCGAGTCTTACATGACAAATACAAGTGTGGATCGGACTTGTTACCAACAATTGATACCCAAAAATGCGGATCGATTGCTTGGACGAGTATTAAGAATAACTTGCATAAGGCGGAGGAGGGTGTTGAAATAATGGGGAATCGACAAGCTGGCTAGAAATAGTTAGATTAAGGCCTATTTAGTGGCCTAAATATATAAACACGTTAGGTTTATTTTATAAAGATCAGGCCTATAAGTCTTCAAACTTAACCTATTTACACATTTTAAAATATAATTTCATTTATATATATGTGTGTGTTTTCCTGTTATATTTATTTTTTATCATTTTTTATTTTAATTCAAAAATCCAAATATCAAAATTATCATAGTGGTTTGATTGTCTAAGTTTAAAACTCAAATAATATTTTTTTCATCAATTTTAATTTAGATATATTAAATTATAAGAATTAAATTTTATTTTAATTCTAAGAATTAAATTAATGTAAACCTATAATTTAAAGCCTTTAATCTCTAATTTTTAAATCTATTTAAAAAGGCTTTAGGCCTGACAATGCATTTTTGAAGGGTCAGGTCTGAACCTAAAAAAAACCTGCGTATAAGCTTAGACTCAGATTCAGGGTATATTGGAGTATAATGTAGTTAGTTAGAATAACTAATTTGGCTATTAATTTGTAATAGTTAGTTAGAATAACTAATTTGGCTATTAATTTGTAATTCAGTTACTAGTTTGTTCCGTATTAGTTGTTAGATACTTTTCTTATATTATCTGTACAGCTGTCAATTATTATGCTTATAAAAGCACATCTGTATCACATTATTTGAGGAATGAGAATTACTTCAGATTTCATTTCTTTTCTTCCTAAAACATAATATGGTATCACAAATGGGTTAGTATTTGACATCCTGTATTTCTTCTCAAATTTTTTTTCCATTTTTGCTTCCGCCATTACTCATCTCTGACAACTAATCAGATTTTTTTTTTCCCTTCACCTCATCTGCCACTTCACGTGTTCATTGAAGACCACATTTGTCTTCTTTCATCACTTATTTTTTTTTCCCTTCACCTCATCTGCCACTTCACGTGTTCATTGAAGACCACATTTGTCTTCTTTCATCATTTTTTTTCTCTCTCTCTCGACTGCCGATAAGCTTCGCTGCTCTCTCGCGACGCTATCCCTCTCCAAATACAATTCATTTATGCATTCCAATTCTTACTTTCACGATTCTGAAATCCTCATTCGATTTCGAGGTTCAATAGCTTCGTCATCCTTTCAATTTCTTCTCCGATTGCTCCGTCAAGATGGCATCGGTTCCTCCTCTCACAGACAGCACAATCGGTGTTTCATCCACAACTCCATCTGATCCCTCCCAATCGGGATTGAAGCAGGGTCATATATCTGTAAGTGACTATTTTACCAAATTAAAAATTCTTTGGGATGAATACCTCACATTGAGGCCTCTGATTTGCTGTATGTGTACTCCTAAATGTAGCTGTGGTGTGATCGAAACCTATAAGAAACATGTTGAACAAGATTATGTGATTAGGTTCTTGAAAGGTTTAAGTGATAGATTTTCTTTGGTAAAATCACAGATTATGTTGATAGATCCTTTACCATGTATTAATCGTGTGTTTGCTCTAGTCCAACAGCAAGAAAGGGAAATAGGATATCCTATTACTGATGTAAATGCACTTTTGACTAACTCCTCTGTCCCACGTGCTCTTGTGCCTACTTCTGCTTTTGGTTTGCCTAAACCGAATTACTCTGCATCTGGTAAGCAATGCACATACTGTGGAAAAGGGAAACACACAGAGGCAACATGTTATAGGAAGCATGGTTTCCCACCAGGTTTCAAATTTCGAACCTCCTCTGCCAATCTTGTATCAACCGATAATGTTTCGGTAAGAATCTTATGAACCTCATGGGGTAGCTAATCCAACATATAGTTTCACCAGACCAATATCAAAAATTGTTGGCTCTTGTTCAACCTAATGCGTCTTCAGTGTCCTCTGTTTCTATCAATAAGGTTTCTACCAATGGTAATTCCCTTCCTAGCTCTTTTCATTTCTATTCTGATTTTTGGATCATAGATTCTGGAGCTACTGACCATATCTGTTCTAATCTTTCTTTGTTTGCATCTTATAAGCAAATTAGACCTATTTCTGTTAATCTTCCTGATGGTACTCGTGTACTAGCTGTATATAGTGGCATTGTTCACTTTTCTAATACTTTCATTATTCAGGATGTCTTATATGTCCCAAATTTTCATTTCAACCTTATTTCGGTTTCTAAAATTACTTTCTCACTATCTTGTATTGTTTCCTTTCAGAAATCCCAATGCCACATTCAGCTCCAGTCTTCAGAGAAGATGATTGGTTCAGCTGAAGTTGTTAAAGGGTTATACATCATGAAACGTGCAGATATGATTCCCACTCCCTTAGTTAGTTCAATTTCCACTACTGCAAATTCTACTCCATTTGATTTGTGGCATTTTCGTTTTGGACATCTGTCAAAACAAGCTTTATTTTCCCTTCATAGGCAGTATCCAGATATTCCGTATAATAATTCCTTTCAATGTTGTGATGTTTGTCATTTTGCCAAACAACGAAAGTTGCCTTTTCCTGTAAGCACCAGTATTTCCAATAAAATTTTTGCTTTAGTTCATATGGATATATGGGGCCCCTATCATTTACCTTCTGTGCATGGCCATAAATATTTTTTGACAATTGTTGATGATTATTCAAGATATACATGGATTTATTTGCTTAAAAACAAGTCTGAGGTTCGTTATTGCATTCAAAACTTTGTAAAATTGGTCTCTACGCAATTTTGTACCACCGTGCAAATCATTAGAACAGACAATGGTATAGAATTTCAAATGACAGATTTTTTTAATGAACATGGGATTATTCATCAAACCTCATGTGTTGAGACCCCTGAACAAAATAGTAGGGTTGAACGAAAGCATCAACATATCCTTAATGTCACTAGAGCACTTTTATTTCAAGCCCATATTCCCAAAGTTTTCGGTCTTATGCCATTTCTCATGCAATATACCTCATCAATCGACTACCTACACCTCTTTTGGGCAATAAGACTCCTTTTGAAATTTTGTTTAACAAAGCCCCTGATTTTAGCATGTTAAAGGTTTTTGGATGTCTTTGTTTCTCTTCTACCATTTTGCAAAACCGAACCAAACTTGATAAAAGGGCAAATAAATGCATTTTTCTTGGCTATAGACAAGGCACTAAAGGTTATGTCATTTTAAATTTGCAAAACAGGCAGATTCTTGTATCTCGTCATGTTTTTTTAATGTGCTTCAGGTTTTACCAGATTCTTTGGAGACAGTATATATCACCCTCTTTCTAAAGTCCTTTCTTATAATCGTCTATCCCCTCATCATCATCATTTTGCTTGTTCTATTTCTTCTGATGATATTCCTAAAACCTACTCTAAAGCTATTCAATTTGAAGGTTGGCGCAATGCTATTAAGGTTGAACTTGATGCTTTACATTTAAATAATACTTGGGTGATAACTGATTTACCTCATGGAAAACGCCCATTGGGTGTAAGTGGATTTTACTAAGAAATATAACTCAGATGGTACCCTTAGTCGTTATAAAGGTCGACTTGTTGCTCAAGGTTTTACACAAGTTGAGGGTATTGACTATAATGACACGTTTTCCCCCTGTAATTAGATTAACTCTTGTTCGACTATTTCTTGCTCTTCTTTGCACTCATAATTGGTTTTTGAAGCAATTAGATGTTAACAATGCTTTCTTACATGGGGATTTGGATGAGGACGTCTATATGCTACCTGCCTTACTTGTCTATGTTGATGACATCATTGTAGGTGGTACTGATTTGAATGAAATTACTCATATTAAAGCTGTCTTGGATGATAGGTTTAAGATAAAGGATCTTGGTGATGTTAAATATTTTCTTGGTTTGGAAATAGCTCGTAACTCCACTGGCATTTCTGTGTGCCAACGGAAATTTGTTTTAGATCTTTTATCTGATGCTGATTTCTTGGAATGTAAACCGCTAAAACTCCTATGGCTCATAATCTTAAACTCTCGGCTGATAGTGGTACTCCTCTGGATGATTCTTCTACGTATCGCACTCTTGTTGGTCGTTTACTATATCTCACTAATACTCGCCCGGACCTCTCTTTTGTTGTTCAACAATTGAGTCGCTTTGTTCAAGAACCTACCGATATACATCTCCGGGCACTTCATCGTGTTTTACGTTACCTTAAAGGTTCTCCGGGTCAAGGACTTTTCTTTCCTGTCTCATCTACTGTCAAGCTTAATGCTTTTAGTGATTCTGATTGGGCAGGTTGCGTTGACACTCGACGTTCAATTACTGGTTTCTGTGGATTCCTTGATCAGGCTTTAATTACTTGGCGCTCTAAGAAACAACCAACTGTTTCTACCTCTTCTTCTGAAGCCGAATATAGAGCTCTTGCAGCCACCACATGTGAATTACAATGGCTGTCCTACTTGTTGAGAGATTTTGGTCTCCCTCTATCTAGTCCTGCTTCTTTGTTCTGTGATAATCAATCAGCTAGGCATATTGCTGCTAATCCCACATTTCACGAACGTACAAAACATTTGGATATTGATTGTCATATTGTACGTGAAAAGCTTCAACTAGGATTACTGCATCTTCTTCCTATCAAGTCTGAGGACCAACTTGCTGATATTTTTACTAAGGCTCTACCTCCTTCTTCTTTTTGTACATTCCTTACCAAGCTGGGTATGCTTGATATATATTCCCCAGCTTGAGGGGGGGTATTGGAGTATAATGTAGTTAGTTAGAATAACTAATTTGGCTATTAATTTGTAATAGTTAGTTAGAATAACTAATTTGGCTATTAATTTGTAATTCAGTTACTAGTTTGTTCCGTATTAGTTGTTAGATACTTTTCTTATATTATCTGTACAGCTGTCAATTATTATGCTTATAAAAGCACATCTGTATCACATTATTTGAGGAATGAGAATTACTTCAGATTTCATTTCTTTTCTTCCTAAAACATAATAACTTCTTTAGCCAAAGTTTGGTTTGGTCTATTTTCACTCCTACTCGCACTCTACTCACACTATTGCTTGTGGAGGTTTGATTGAGAATGAGAATGGAGACTTCCTACGTAGATTCATGGTTTGACTCCAAGAAGAAGAAGCGGACTCTCTTTCAGCGGAGATGATATTGGGATCACTACACGAACTAACTGAGGATGGCGTGGGAACTGGGCTACCATCGTATCATTCTTGAAACGACCTCAGCAGAAGCTACCTTTATGTTTACTGATGATGTGGGGGAGGAGCGTGAAGATTGCGAGATTATCGATCAGGGCAGTGAAACAACGTATAACTGCAGGGTCGTGAGTGGAAAGTAGAAATTCACCAAGTGAGTCATATGGCTAACGCAGCAGCTGATTATCTAGCGAAGGAGGGACTTGCATGCATGCTTGGTTTCATTTTGTTTCAGCAAGCCAATCCTGGGTTCAGTAGCATCTTATGTTCTGATCCACGATAATTCCCGGCTAACTCATCAATGCTTACAAGTTACAACTCTAGTCTTTATTATAAGTTTATTTAAAATAAATTATTAGTCCTAAATATAATTTGACTTGCGCAGAGCTAGGTTATTAATGACTATTTTCTAATTTTACCTCTGTTGAATTCCTAATAGGAAAAAAGAAAGAGGCAAGAGAGAAAGGTAAGAGTGATTTGTGTACCGAGATGAGATTTTAATAAAGGTAAGCTTAATTTTTTTTTTTTTATCAATTTAAGATATATTTAATAACTTAATTTTCATTCATTGAGAAGTGATAATCACTTAAAATACATTTATAATAAGGATCATATATATGGGTAGTATTTGCTTTTTTTAATTTATTGCCATTAATACTTAAATGTGGCCATTCGTATTTTTTCCTCTCATTGAAGACCTTATTAATAATAATATAATAAAGTTGAAAATTTTATTAATTGAGCACAGGTTTAATAAGTAAATTGTTATTCATTGACTGATGTAACTTATTAAAGAGGTGGCTAGTGGTGATTTGGATGTGGTGGTGGTGCATGAGGCCGAGGGAAATGCCAAGGGGAAATCAACGACACCTGACAAAAAGAAATAGAAAGGTCAAAAGAGATATTATTATTAGGGGATATACGATCCATAATGTAACAAAATTGTGGGTAAGAACAAGTGCCCTGTACATGTGGGACACCTGTCTTATCAGTGATCTAAGTGTCTATATATGGCTTGCTTCTCATTATTCAAACAACCTGATGCGCCATCCATTAACGTTGTCATGCATAGCAATTGCGATAATCTCGTGATCGATCTTCAAGTTTTCTCGTACTATTTTGGCTTTTTCCGACATCAAATTCATTTTGCGGGTGTGGCCACAACTTATCCGATCCCCCATTATCAAAAGATAGTCCAGGTCGTAATTTTCATAATTTCGAAACTCATTTTTGGCATTCAATATATTTCAAGGTAGATAAAACAACCCAATAGAGGCCATCATTCACTTAAGTGGAACACTTTTTTAATTAATTTCAGGAGGAGTTTTCTCTTCTCAAATGTGGTTTAATTTCATGATTTGTTGAGTATTTTATCATGTTTTGTTAAATAATGAGATACGTACACTACTGAGCGCATCAGTCGCGTGTCACACTTGACTGAGATAAAATACGATGAGGGCTTTTTTTAATTATTACAAAGGCAAACCAGAGCTTGAAAGAAAGAGACATGGGCTAGAGCCCAAAAGCCTAGTCCACAAAACAACAAAGGAAAATAAGCTACAGCCTACAGGACCGTTTGTCCTCCAAAACCATATTAAGGCATTCCTTAGGAATGGATGAGATCAGAACTACCCCGTCCCCAACATTAGCGCTGTGACCTTCCTTGGCCATAAAATCCGCACATGATATGATTTCCCTAGACGTATGCTGAATCTTCACATTCCAGTCAAGGAAAATGAGATCCCTAGTCTCTCCAATAATATTTCTCAGCGGGTGATCGGAAGAGCAGTCCCGCATAAAAATATTAATGGCTTCTAGGGAATCAGAGTAAAGAAGAATGTTCCGAAATCCCAGTTGGTGCCCAATTTTGAGCCCAAACATGATGGCGAAGATTTCTGCTTCTATCACGGTGTGAATACCAAGGGATTTAGAGAAGCCCATCAACCAGTCGCCTTGAGCATTTCTGACCACCCCTCCACACGCAGCCTGATAATGTTGTCGAACAGAGCCATCCACATCAATTCGAACATAGTCAGCAGGAGGCGGTGTAGTCCACGTCTGCTCCTCCATTCTGTCAATTAGATGAGGGCTTTTAACGAATCAGCAAATTTTTATTTATAATTAAATCTATTATTGATGATGGTGAATAGGTAATTGATTTTGACAACCAACATATTTTGCTCTCTAGAATTTCCTAACCAGCGACAAATTCTTCCTAAGCCACCATTACATATTAAGCTCCACCATTAGCGTGAACAAGACTTTTCATATTCTACTTTCTTCTAATCTCTTGCATGATTTCACGTGTCTTTAATTTTTTGATAGACGGTGGTTAAGTGGGGTACAGCATCATATTATATATTTTTTACCATAAAGCATCATATTATATAGGTATTTTAATTCTATCGCTGCTCTTATTTTGTGCGCGTGGAAATAAAAGATATCCGGACAGATCACTGCGACAACTCACACGAGACTACCCTTGCTTATATTACGACAACATGAGTTCTGATACATCATGGTAATCGGATATCAAGATTTACAAAATACCTAGTTTTTTTTATAAAAAAATGAATAAACGTAAATGATTAGAGAGGATAATTAGGGAGAAAGAAGATGTATTATTGACAAATGGAGAGCATAATGCTCTTACAAAAAATATATTGTGATTAAGAGTAATGGTGGGTGTGTGGATCCCTTTATATAGATTAAGGTCCTTAACTAACCCTCTAACTAACTTTTTAACTAATCAATTGAACAACAACAACTAAGCCCTTAATATAATTGGCCTTAACCAACTAATCAACTATTCTCTTATATTCTAACAGAATTAATCCATACTTATTAAATAGTAAGTAGTAAATTAAAAACAAATTGTAGAGATAAATGGTTTCGGTGGACTGAAAAAAGAGCGTGAGCAAAACCGTACGCCAAGCGAAGCTCGAGGAAGGCTTCGGAGGGATGTGATTGTGGGGCTGTGGGCAAGCAAGTACTTCCACGTGTCTGTATATGGTTGGGCTGAGACACGTAGTTCCTGAACGGTTAGCGTGTGTGTGGGACCATGCTCGGCGTGTCCCTTGTGTCCTGAGCACCAAAAAGTCAAACAGACTGGAGAGACCTTTTCAATATTTTGTGGAATCCTCACCGCACGTCATCAAGTTACGCGTTTTCCACACCGTCAGATAAAAACCAGCCTGGCTTCAGCGCTTGCGGATCTGATAATGGTGGGCCCGCCTGCCCCGCACGATGGGCCTGCCTGGAGGCTGTTAAGCCATAGACCCAGAAGTGGTCTCCGGCTCTCCTCCACTTAGCTTCGGCTCACCCCCACTCGGCTTCAAGGCTTGGAGCGAGTACGTTCAAAGTGGTCAGGCCATATATAAAATATTCTCATATACAAATATGCCTTTTTATTTTTAGCCCTTAATTCCTGTTTGAGTAATAATCACACTTGATTTACATTTTGTTTATAAAAAAAAATCTAAATATTAGATTTACGTCATTACGGGAACATATGTGATCGCTGAACAAACTTGTTTCCCATATCACATCAGTAGAGGTGATATTTGATTATCTTTTAAAATATTTTTTATATTTTGTAGAATTACAAATAACTGTTAAATTTTAAATTTTTAGTTGTTTCAGATCATTCATTCCAGGTTGAGCGCACGCATATTTTCTATGTTAGCATCTGGTGGGTATTAATTAATTGGAATTAGTCTGAGCTGATTCAGAGCTGGTATAGTAGGTGATATGGAACCTTTTTTTTTTTTTTTTCTTGCCAGTTTTATCTATGCATAAGACTTGTTTGAAAGCTTACATAATTTTTCTTTAAAAACAAAAAGAATAAGCACTGTTGAAATAATTGGTTAGGTTAAATGAGCCAAATTCATGGGTATATTGATTGTGACTATCTCATCGTTGAAAGTATGAAGAGCGTATGTATGACCATAATTCTGATTAATTAACTCGAGAGGCTTGAAAAGTTCAGTATGATAAATTATTCTACTTGTAACGATTCTAACATGAAAATTACCTATTCTTTTAGTAACAGTTTTGAAGAGTTGCACCATACAAGTTTAACAACAAGATGCCAATGAGAGCTGGTTTTAATAATTGTATCAATAGTAAATCCTAACTTGCCAAGCATACATTAAGTCATACAAATTAGTACTACTCGTAGTAATTAAAATGCAGGAGTGATACCAAGCTATGAAACATATGAACATACATATACAGTGTCAGGCGATGTTCGTGAGCAGTCCTTTGACGATGTTTGCTTAATTAGGATGTGAAGAGATTGATGATGAGATGGACAAATAGGATTTCTTATGTCCCCGGAATATTGACTCGTTTGGTTTTTGTATGACCTGTCAGTGTTAATCATTCATTAGGAGAAGAAGAATGACACGGACACGGACTCATTGCGAGGTTTATATGGCACTGATAAGAACGATAAAAAATGAAGAGAAGAAGGGACCCACATAGAATCTGCAGCACATGGCGGAGGGTGGAGGCAATGATGGGGGCGTCCCCTGTCACAAAGGCTCCGGGCGCTCTCCACTGGGTGGGAATCAAAGCCGTCCACCTAGGATCTGAGGGTCACCTCCACGTGGGGCCCCGCCATTGGATCTCCCCGGCGAGGCGGCGCGGGTGCATGTGATCTTCATTCCCCTACCCCTATAAGGACAGCTCATCCTCATATCCCCTCTAAACCCAACTTTCGTGCTTCCCTCCGACCAAAATGAATTGCCTCGCTTGGCAGCTCAGTCTCTTCTTCTTTGGTGTAACTTGCACTGTATTCTAACAAGTTTATTTTAGCTGGCCTTTCTGTGTTATCCAACAAAAATAAGCATTATTTTAAAATTGATTTTTACGCATTACTTAATTTTATAATAACATCCCACCAGTTAATTGATGATGATTTGCTCACTTTAACTTCTCTCTTGATTCCTTCTATCCCTTTTTCTTAAAAAAAATAAAAATAAATACTGCTAGGCACTAAACACAAACGAGACACGACAAAATTATCATAATAAGAGGAAGATAACACGAGGCAGATGGAGGGGAAAATATCTGCAACAGGGAAAAAATATCCTCTTCGAATGGATAATAACTGAAGGGGGAAAACGGTGGATGTTTAGTACAATAGTACAGATGGACTTTTGTGTAGGAGAAGAAGGGAAAGGGACGGAGAGGCTGACGTCTTTAGAATTTAGAGAGAACGTGATGGTGATGTGGATGAGAGTGAGGCAGGACCCAACATTACAGGCTGGGTCCCTTGTTTGGTTGTGGGCGGAGAACGAGAACAGGGTCAGATACTCGAATCGCACGACCTGGCCCATGGTCTCTACAACGCAGGCCTTGGTACATCATAAGAATCAGGCCTTCATGGGAGTCTTGTTGTGAAAATGGACTCCTATTCACCCAAATCACTGATCCTAAATAAATTGTGGGGTCCTTCAACTGCCAACCCCATGCTTATTTCAATGAAAGTGAACAGCCTGGGCTTGCTCGCCTTCTCGATTCTTCATCCATATTACAAGTGAAAAGAGACTTACTCTCTTTTAAGCATGTTCTCGGTTCGAGGTGTGAGGTCCCGCTTCTTGGTCATTGGAGTGGTTTAATTTTACTTGCTTTTCAATTCAACAACCCGCATAAATGGGGGAGGTTGGGAATTAAGAATGATTTGGCATTATTTTTTTTTTGCTCGAAATGATTTGGCATTATGAAAGATAGGTAGCTGCACCAAGCATACGTACACTTCCATAATTATACAAACAAAATGATGTTGTGTTGATTGCCATATATATGTGATTTGCCAGCAGTGTCACACCAGATCCTATGGTTCATAACATCAAGGGAGGCTATCTCAATTCCACCGAAACATAATGTTGTGATTGGATTAAAAAAAACAAGTCTTATGCAAGTTAGAGTATATTCGATCATTGTCAAAAAATAAAATTATTCAAATGACAAATTATTTGCCAGTATATCTAGCTAGCTACTTGCATATTCCACACACGCGATTTGAAGCTCCGCATTAAGAAGCATCACTATGATGAGATGTTATTGTTTTTCAAATTTAAAATTTTGCTATTTTAAATAAAATAAAAAGGTTCAAATTTGAACTGTTATGTATAGTTTGATGAGTGTATTTGTGACGTTGCATGGGTATGCATCCAGATCAATATTTAAGTGATGCGTGAGTAGTGCTACTAACAATAAAGTGACGCGGTCGTAAAAGCGTGATACGGCATTAATGCCACGGAGCACATAGCTAGAAATGAAGATAGGGATGGGGGCATGATAATGATATAGGTAGAGACAGGTGGCAATTCATAATTAAATTATGTCTACGTAATAAAAAACACCACCACCTGATGCTTCGTTTATTATTAAATCAGGCGTGAAAACGACGGCAGGGAAGCAATGAAACGACATATATATCTGCCGCGCCTTCTTCTGTTGATCCTCCGCCAACTGTAACTGAAAAGCATAATTCATTGATACAAAACGACATGCTTTTTGTTGGAGGGAGAGGATGAGGAGGGGGTTGGATGACTTATCAGTGTTTACTTTTTCCACAAAGGAGGGAGAATGAATATATGAATGAAAGGGAAGAAGCTGGGGGAACATATATTGTAATTTCTTGAAGCAATGCCTTTCTCTTTATAGAAGAAAAACATACACTCAACGAATAAAGTTGCAAATCTCTCATGACTAGTACTTTCCCGTAATTATGAAGAATTTGAAGCATGTTAGAAATGAGTGAGATTATATTTCAGGATCTTCTTTATTTACGCTTCTTCCCCACCAAATCATCAAATTGGGATAGGCAACAAGCAAGGCATGGTGGCGTCAGGGGCATGCTAATTTGGTAAGTGTAACCATGCAAGGAAGATCAACAAATTAAAAAGATGCGTGTAATGCATCACACACATATGTATGAATTCATGAATACAGACGTAGGAAAAGCAGATTGCGTGAGATCAATGTAACAGTAGGTACACTATAATGGTGAAATTTATTTTGTTTCGGGCCCTACATCCCCACCGTACCTGCCCAATCAATGTGTCATCCATATATGTTCAAATCTAAACAACTAATAACTACATTATACACGTGCGTGCGTGTGATTCGGTGTGGCTTTAGGTTACAAGCTTGCTGTGGAGGCGTAACTGTTAAGGATTCGTTGAAACTCCAAACATTCTCCTTGAAATATTGTCACCACTTGGCTACCACTCTGGTCCTATTTATAAGTCTAGTTTGACTAAATCCCACATATCAAGGAGAGGTAGTTGACACAATGATTATGTGGGTAAATTTTCAACTTTACACTCATTTATGATTGGGCATTAAGCAACTGTTTCTTCTCTCTCTATCTTTATGGGTATAATTAATATGAGTAAAATTGTCACAATCTCATTTATTACATGAAACTGGACTTATAAATAGGACCAACTTTTTTAGTCAAACTGAACTTATAAATAGGACCAGAGTGGTATATATATCTACTTGCATATTCAACACCTTTAGGTATTCTGTTAAATTGTTAAAATTGCCAGCTCAAAAAAACAGATCACCCCTGCAAAATGGGAAAACACCCACACACGCATATGTTATAAGTGGTACAGATTTAATTATGTGCGCGCGGGCAAAAACTCGATCAAATAGTTTATGATGAAATTAAAATTTGAAACTTTAGAAAATTAAGACACCTCTTGAAGAGGGAAGATAAAGCAAAGCAAATTTGCATAAAAAAAAGGGACCCAAAAATAAAACTTTATGTCATCTAGTTCTGATTACATAGTAAATTAAAGTTAACTAATTCAAAACACAAGGTAAATGATCCTTAACCCTTCCCCCTCTTACTAAGACTATTTAATGTTCTTGTAAATTAATGTCACGATTTGTTTTACGTATAACAATTGTTCAATCACTTCAACAAATCTGCGTGTAAGATATCCAACATCTGATGTTCGTATAGTATAATCCACAACTCCTTCACAAGCTTCATAACAAGAAATGATATATTCTGTTAAAGACAGTCTTTCATATAAATTGCTTTGAATGAATAAATCAATCATTTGTTCTTGTGGATTTGGTAAATTGCTTTAGAGTGCATGATATCCTTAATCTACTAGAAAAATGTGTGACCTTTCAATTTTTCCTTTCAATATGGAGTTGGGATACTACGTGTTGGAAGAACCACCTAGTGAAATGCTATAGATCATCCATGAGGACTTTATGGGAGCTAGGAACGCAAGACTCTGCTCCAGTATTCTGTTGATTATTCTCCTTTGTAAACCGAAAAAAATAATAATAATAACCACAACAAAAACGTGCATGTTGTCACAACAATTGAAAGTATACAAACTAGTTGCAATCAAGGAGGGACAAAATCGAATAAGAAATTAACTATCATCTCCTTACCTTTGATTCTTATTACAAGTCACATGTAACTTTTTATTGTAAATTAATAAATGCATTAACATATCATTTAAAATTTTCAAATGTACCCTAATTTTTTTTTTTTTAAAAAAATCTTTACCTTTACGAATCATTATCGCCCCACTATTGTCCTTTTCTTTTTCTAAGAAAAATTAAATTGAGATGAAATTAGAAAATGATAATTAACAAACCCACAAATGACTTATATTTAATACCAAACTTCTCTACAGTAGGTGTCCTGCAACAAAGACTAGAGCGGTATTTAGGACTAAGCAGGGTCTTGAATATTTTGTCCTATATATATAATTAGTACAAGAGGGGTTATAGTCAAAAAATGTCAGTTTCAATATTAGGTTTTAGGAACATGAGATTAAGAAGAGTCTTGGAAAGGTTGTGTGGTTTGACCGGAATATTAAGGTTGCGTTGATCTGCATGTAGTTTTGAATATTTGAAGAAATAAAGATAAGAAAGAGCCAATGGGCTCCATTCATTTTAAATTCTGGGGGGACGCGTAACGCTACTTTGAAGTCCCAACTTTATGTGGATCTCATCCTTTTTGACTCGCTTACTCTTCCATATAATACGGAGTACTACGTAGGCTTCACTATAATACAATTATTGCCCTTTTCACACATCCTTATAATTTAATAATCCGATTCCGTTTCATTCTTTAACTTTGACCCTTTCAACTAAATAAGTGAATGACACATGATTTGGCGTGTCCATTTGCTCTTCTGCAACAAATCGATAAGTGACACCCCGTTTTCACATCCATCGATCTCAAACACGCACTATCTCAAACCTGTCTCAGTTTACTATTTAATTTATTTTCTTGATTTCATGTAAATGTAACTCAATAACATTGTCTGCGGAACTTTCGAATTTCTAGTTAATCTCAGCATTATTTTATTCAACGAAAATGTATAAAAAAAAAAAGACATGGGGGATGGGACCATACATAAACACAATTATTCTTACAAAAACAAGACAATCTCAACCGTTGATAGCCAAGGCATGGTAGATTGGTCCAATAACTCAGAATAAGCACTAGCTACGTTTTTGGGCAGTGGATCCTGGATCGTAGCTTGGCGAGGAATCTGACCGCTGCCCGACATCAGTTTTAGTAGTCGCTCATCACTGACACGGTCAGCTGGCACTCTCTCTCATTTTCGTGCAGGTCCAGGGGCTTGTCCTTTCTCTCTCTACTTCCCATTGCCTCGCGTCTCCAACTTAAATGTGAACTTTATTTATAACTTTGAGCAATCGAGGCCACCTTCTCTGGGGGAGGTGGCACTGGCTTGAGGTGTGGCACCTCTCTGCAGGAGAAGATATACCAAAGAGGGAAAGAGATGGGTCAGGGTCTGAGCTGCGCAGGGAGCCATGAACATGGCCTCTTCACTGCGGTACAGCATGGAGATAACTCCACTGTCAGAAATCTCTTACAGAGAGACCCAGCTATTGTGCACCACACTACCGTCTACGATCGCCATTCTGCTCTTCATATTGCCGCTGCTAATGGCCAGATCGAGGTGGGTTTTCCTCTTCGTACTTGCGAACCAATTCAATAAGTGGAGGTCATTCTGGGATTCTCGTTTATAGGCCTATTACAGGTGATAATCATTAACATTTTCTTGGTGTTGATTTGTTGGGCTTTGTGCCTTTTGGGTGAGTTGCAGATTCTGTCTATGCTGTTAGATGGATCTGTTAATCCAGACGTCTTGAATCGTCAAAAGCAGGTATTTCCGCGCCTAGTCCTCCCATTTTACCTCATCTTTTCAAAATGTATGTGATTCCTTTTCATTCAAATTTTGCCGCTCTTATCCTTGATTTCACTTTAAACTCTCCAGACTCCGCTCATGTTGGCTGCAATGAACGGAAAGATCGCCTGTGTGAAAAAGCTCCTTGAGGTTGGAGCTAATGTAGGTGAATTCGCCCATGATTTATTCCATCCCCTGATTTATTAAGCATGATTATATGAATCAGTCTCTTTTGCGTGTATTTTCTCACCCGTTCATTTCTCAGGTATTGATGTTTGATTCGCTTTACGGTAGAACCTGCCTGCACTATGCAGCCTACTATGGTCATTCTTCTTGCCTTGAAGCAATTCTTTCTGCGGCACAGTCCAGTCCAGTGGCTGCTTCTTGGTCGGTGATTTCGGTTTTAGTATCAACATTTCCCTGCATTTGTTCTGGTTGTTAATTTCTGACTGTGTCTTATATTGGATCGATTGCAGGGGATTTGCTCGGTTTGTGAATATTAGGGATGGTAGAGGAGCGACGCCACTGCACCTGGCTGCCCGTCAGAGACGACCTCAATGTGTGCATATTCTATTAGATAATGGAGCTCTTGTCTGTGCTTCAACAGGCGGATATGGGTAATGATCCACAAATTTGTTTGTGATAATTTTGATTTTGAATTTGATAAGGTTTGTGAATTAATGAATCACTACTTGCAGCTGTCCTGGGAGCACTCCTCTTCATTTAGCTGCCAGAGGGGGATCTCTGGATTGCATCCGTGAAATGTTGGCATGGGGTGCAGATCGTCTTCAACGGGATGCCTCAGGGTATAGTATAGTTTTTTAATACTGATTTTCATTGTTTAGAGAAGTAGATCTCTGTGCGTGAGACTTATTGGCATGTTCATACTTCATACTCGTGTCGACTAATTTTATGTGGTTTGTTGGATAATTTATTGTCATGATAATAGCAATGATTGAATTGCAAGTCTTTTTAGGGAAATCTAATAAAGGTAATTTCATTTCTTATTTAGATGGACCCTCTGAGTCCTCTGGTGGTTTTTTTTCACGTTTTCCCAATTTATAAGTTTAGGAGTAACTACGATTATTTATCGAACTACCATCCATAAGTAGAATAGATTTATATCATTCCACGAGTCATCTACTTCCAACTTTTGTCCTTAGATCCCTGGACCAGCCGTCATGTTGAATGGTGTATTTATGCAGGCGGATACCATATGTAGTTGCTCTGAAGCACAAGCATGGGGCTTGTGCAGCATTGTTAAATCCTACATCTGCTGAACCTCTTGTCTGGCCTTCACCTTTGAAGTTCATCAGTGAACTCAATCCAGATGCCAAAGCATTATTAGAACGGGCCTTGATGGACGCAAACAGGGAAAGGGAGAAAAACATATTGAAAGGAAGCGCTTACTCTCTTCCATCTCCATCACATTCTGATAATGGGGTAGATGACAATATCTCCGAGGTAATTTTACACCCTCTCCATTTAGACAAACTTCCTGATATTTCTCATGTATGCTATTGAATTTTATCAGAATATGCCTCTGATCCAAATATATTTCTTAATGTGGCCATGAATGCTTGAACGCGTTAATTTTCTCTCTCTTTTAGGCTGATGTTCTGGATTGCGAGCAATCTATTACAACTTATTCTTAGCAATGGCCTTTGTACTTTTACATGTTCATCTTCAAGAGGATATGTTTATTCAAATCCAGTAAAAAAAGGGGCATGTCCATAGTATAAGGATTGAATAATAAATCAGGATTTTGGCTTGAATTGTTAATTCATTCATTGTGTTAATGCAGGCCAGTGAGACAGAACTGTGCTGCATCTGCTTTGAGCATGTGTGCACAATTGAAGTCCAGGACTGTGCCCACCAGATGTGTGCACAATGCACTTTAGCCCTCTGCTGCCACAACAAGCCTAATCCTGCTACTGCTTGCCTTAATCCTCCAGTTTGTCCATTTTGCCGAAGCACCATAGCTAGACTGGTGGTTGTGAAGATAGAGAGTCACGAGGACACAGATGTAGAAGCTGGGGATGTCAGTTCTTCAATGTTAAGCAAGTCAAAGAAAGCCCGAAACTTGAATGAAGGCAGCAGCAATAGCTTCAAGGGACTATCATTCGGAAAGATGAATGGACGCAGCTCTGGAAGGATTGCTGCGGACAATGAGTGGGTTGATAAAGAGTGAGCGATGCCTCCTTCTGCTTGTGGCCGGTGGTTAGTAATTTCATATGGACAAGGTAAAGTAACCTGCTTAAGAGGCAAGCCTAAAAGAAGGTTGAAGGAGAATTAATGGAGAAGCAATGCGCATCTAAAAATCCATCTATTAAGTAGTTTTGGGGAATAAGCAAAGTGAGTTAAAGTTGCATCAGCATGTTAGGTATAAAGTGTGGTTGTGGGGGGCGTGTCATGTAATACTATTACTTGAGAATGAAGAAGCATCGTCTGCTCCGGATGATTCAGGGGCGTCTATAATATACGTAAATTGTGTAGAGTGAGAAATTCTTTTTCTCGAAAGTAGAAAATGAAGATTATTTTGGTGTCGGCTTCATTTTGAGGATGTTAGAGCAATCTTCTCGGGGAAGAGTCAGAGTCACCTGGGTAAATAGGGCATAGTATGATCTTCTTTCCCCACCGAATATTTTTATATATATGCATGAAGGATGGAATAATTACCCTTCTGAAATGTATAATTAAGTTGCTTTTTTTAATTTATCATTTGTACCAGAATATGGAATAAAATACGGTGGAGAAAGTCCTGACTTGCTGTTGATGGGCATGTGATCATGTCCCCCTTGGTTGAGTAGTTTTTGATCTTTCCCATAAGATTTTTGTAACACAAAATCAGACTCAGTCACAGGGATCCAAACAAAGTCAGACGATCTGATGAATGTCGACACGTTGAAATATCAAAAGATCGATAGATGTATATATGTGGCCTTGGCGCTAATTGCTAAAACTCAAGTCTCGTGTTTGATGTACCAATCTGTACCAACCAGGGTTGGGTGGGAGGGTTTTTATAAATAGGTGCAAGGGCCTGAAAGGGACACGTAAAAGAAACAGTTTTCCAAATATCGTTAATGTGAAAGAAAAAGATAAAAATTTATTTTGTAAGCATATGATGATGAGAGAATGAGAGTGATATTTAAAATGGAAGGACAAGTGGAAGATGAGATCGGGCACGAGTAGAGATGAGGTAGCGTTTGACTTGTTCACTGAGGGCTACGCCTCAACCATATGTCTATTCAATTACATTTGGAGGTCTCTGTAAAAGTTTCCCATTTTCGTTCACTCACGGGTGCCCTCATCATGATCTTATCACTCTAATCTCTTAAGGCTCTCGTAACTCATCAATCAACAATCATCGATCACGTCTATTTCCCATTTCAATTATTCTTTATTTTGAAATTACATATTAAAACAATTTGTAAACATAAAAGGCAAGCAATTTATGAAAATTAACATGGTAATATTCTTATTATGTTTTTAATGGGAAGTTTTGAAAGAAGAAAAGGCTCATGAATATATGTAGGTATGAGGGGGATTTAAGAAATGTAAATTGGGAAATGGAGTGAATCAGAATGAAGGTGCCTGCCGACAAGTTGGGGTGAAAAATATATGCTTGGCTTAGAGAGAAGAGGGAAGAGAGTGTGGGGACTGGGGAGGGTGCTTGCTGTGTATAATACGTAAAGTCCAACATTATTGGTATTCTTGTAACCCTCCCAATCAAAGTCCTTCTATCTCAAGAAACGCCTCAATCATCATATTCCTTTTTTTTTTTCATTCAACAATGCTATCTCCCATCAAAATTAGTTGAAATGCTGAATTTAATCTTAAATATAAAGCATCAATTCATTTTTATGAATGAGTTACTTAGGATATCTTTAAATCACTTAAGATTAATCCCTTTTAACGCTTAAAGCGTATTCCCATGTGAAATTACGTTCTTCTCTTTAATTAGAGGATGTGAATATAACTACTTCAACCAGATAGCTTGAATCCATTTTTTTTCCCAGCAATATTTAGCTATTCCTGTCGTTTCAACCTTTTTATATATGGTAATTTTATGGCCAACCAATCAGTATTGATAATTAATAAATTATAATAAAATGTAGAAAAGAATCACACTTCATTCATAAGTTAAAATTATTGAGGGATAACTTATTTCTAACTTTGCATAATGCATAAGGTCATTGTTATCTTTCATGAGTTATTATTCCAAAAGCAAGGTATCTATCTATATATGTGATGATGTTTTGGTTACGTTAGCTTTGGGTGTTGTTTAGAATTAGAAAATTAATAGTATTATGTTTGATATTTATTACTTAATATATATTAGAGTTTGATATGAATATTTTATCATTATGATTTGATTTGATTATATTAGTTTTTTGGGTTATGAGTTAATCAGGTTGTCTATATAAAGACTTTTTTGTATTCTCTTTTATTCTTAAGGATCAATAATATTAATATTTTTTAGGGAGAATCCTATATAAAGACGGTTGAAATACCCAAATTCTAATTTAGGTTGTTAAACTTCACAAATTATTAATTAGGTTATCTGACACAATTAGGATTTAGAATTTGGGATAAATTACCTTTGTATCCCTTAATTATTTAAAAAACAAAAAAAAAATAAAATTGGAGATAAATTGTTTACATAAGAACTAGACGTTTCAGTACTTTTTCCTTTGAACTTTCAATTGTGTGTTCTGCATAAAATCATTTCACTCATGGAAAATCATGGGTCTGGGCAAAATTAATTTGATAATAGGTTTTATTGCAAACAATCACCCCGCCATATATTCATCACACCCGTTTTCCTTCCTCATGATCTGTTCTCATGATTATACTATTGTTTTCTTCTTTATTCAGTTTTGGACATAGGTAGAGGCCGCGCGAAGCTTTTAAACAAGAAATTGAGGATTATTTCCAGAGATCTAATGGAAAATAAGCAGAACACCCAGAAACCAAAATTCAGAAACCCCATCAATAAAAAAGCATAGAACAAATAGTTATAAGTATGAATTAGATGATAGAACCGTCTGATCAAGATTTGATTATCATGATTCCAAAATAAGGGAAAAATTGATCAAGATTTGGATGGCTATGACATCGACTTCTGGCGTTCTCTTTTCTCTGGACGATGGGTTCGGGACGATGGGTGTGGGGGTATTATTAGAAAATAACCAACATTTAAATATTCTAAATTGGGTCATTGACCCAATTTAAGATTTGTTAAGTTTAGCAACCTAATATAAGGTTTTTCTATTTCAACCGTCTTTATATGGGATTTTCCCTATTTTTTATGTGCTTCAATGTGATTTATCAATTTTAAATGGGGTGTTAGTAACATTTTAATCCTTTAATTTAATCATACGCCACCTACAGTTACAAAGACGATGGTTATGATGCCTCAAAGAATAATAAGGTTTGTGCAACTGCTTGTGTCATGAAAAGGAAATGCATGAAAAGATGGCATCTATTTTAAATGGATAAAAACAACAAACACTAAATATCTTTAAAATTACTGTAGTACATTCATACATACTATATATGTATGTGTGTGTGTGTGTGTATATATATATCCCGATTATCAAGTTACAGTTTGGCAAGCGGACAGCATAAACTAATCCATCAGGGTCAGTGTCAGTTGAGGACAAAAAAAGGAATCATGTCAACTCTGATGATTCGGGGAACAATCACCTTAATTACATCTCTCCCTTCAATACATACATCGCATAAAGCAAAACCCACTTTTTTTCTCCCTTCCCGATTATGTCTCCAATTTTTTAATTTCCTTCAAAAAAAAAGAAAAAAAGACATGTCTCGACGAAAGTTTTGTGATCGGACATCATTTTAGAAAATCCATGAGATTCTGAAAAGCTCCTGTTATCTGTCTATCACTTTCCCTAAAAAAATTGCCCCGCCCTCCACTGTTAAAAATTGACCTCTTTTTCATGATTTGCTTTCTTCTTCTTCTTCTTCTAAATCCATATAACAAGCTTTTCAATGTGAAAATTTCAAAAATCCCTTCTCAAATGCATAGTTTTAATTTGCATCACTTGACGTTCTCGTTCAAAATCGTAGCTTTACTTGTTAAATAAATAATGAAAGGAGGGGTCTTTGTCATATGTCAATAAAATAAGAAACCAAAAAACCCCTGCTTGTTGTCTCGGATGACAGATTCAATGTAACCTTTGTTTAAGTAACCTACTGTATAAAGTACCGTAAAAGTCTTGATTTTTTGTTTTAAAGAAACATTAGGAATAGGGATTATATTAAGAAATAATTGAAGAGTGTGTGATCAACTTTATGGATTAAATTATTATACAGGTGGTCGGGGAGGAGTGTTTAGATGAGGGAATAAAAAGGAAGAAGAGAGAGTGACAAGTGATACGGCATCTACAGTGTGAAAGTGAGATTCCAAGAACACTTAGTTACGAATATTACAAACCAAAAACATGACACATGCATGCTCATAGGCTTCTGCAACTTCAACTCCTCTCTTCTCTTTCTCTGTGATACACTCATAATGTACTGATGGAGCCCTTCACTGATACTCAGTCTCACTCATACGCTAAGGCCCATCAACACAGCAGCAACCATTTTTCCTTAATTAATTAATTGGTCTTTTCTGTTATATAATTTCATTTAGCAGCATTATTAATTTATTATTTCATCTTCACCAAAATACCACGTGATGGCCAAGCATCAAATATATATATATGGTCAGGCTCGTCCATGCACCACCCAGTAATTCATTATGACATTTCTGCTGCTCCAAAACATCTTGGAAAATTAAATGATGTTTTTTTGGCCAGCAAAATGAAATGATTTTCTTGGAACTGATACTGATATATATTATTAAATGCCGATTTATGTAACATAACCATATGGCATTAGCTAAAAAAGACAAGCTCCAACCGAAGAAAATGGTGGTATATTCTGTAGAGGCGTCAGAATTTCACATGACCTTCCTCAGTATTTGCAAATTGCTTCACAGAGCCAACAATAACAGGCAAATAATTGAGTCTTTTGATGGAGGGTACGGGAATTTTCAGGGCCAGAGGGAGATTTTTTTTTTCCCCTCAATCGCTTGTTCATCAGTAGTTGTTTTACTACTCTATATATATGTTTACGGACTTCTGAATCTGTATCTGACGATGATGATGATGTTGGAGAAGCACTAGTACTAGTGTGAGTGAAGCTGTTGATGTTGACCCTCCAATAATTGGGGTCTTTTGCAAACCCAGTCCTAGAATTCAGTGGATGATGACTGTAAACTGTATTAAAAACCACCAGAGGCTAGCCTTGAGCCTATCTGGTCAAATCAATGGCAGAGAGAAAAATGGTTCTATTACTTGTGAAAGATCCAAGGTCGTAGAAGACAGAGAGAGGAGTCAGGAGAGGAAATGAGAAACCTTGATATAACGAATATTTAGAAAATTGATCTAAATTTTATATGTACGACGTATGTTTTATATTTATAAATATTTTTCTAATTTACTTTGTTCTATGTGTCCTCAACAATAATCAATGAAAAAAAAGAAAATAACTAACTATGATATATTTTAGAAAATATATATTTGTATTAACTAATTGAATTAAATTCTTAAATTTAATCAAATCAAATAAATATATCTTATATTAAAAATAAAAAGGAGTAAAAGGTTAAAAATGAGATCAAATGTAGACCCACGCAAAGAGAGTGGAGGAATCATAACTAAAAGAAATGAAGGAAAGGGTAAAGTCAAGAGAATAACTGTGGGAGGACAATGATGGGGGGTGCAGTGGTTGAAATGTTTAGGGCAGAACTGCAGAAGGCCACCTCATGTGTCAGATATCACTCAAGAGGAAGGGTCATTTCCTTCGACGTTAACTCTTTGCACTGACAATAAAGTTTGATGGATCATTTTTCATTGGCGCGAGCAGTGAATTTAGCCATCAGCTGCTTCCATCCTTTTACTGTTTGCCCATTTCTTACATCTGTACAAAATATACCTCTATCACTTGTTAATTAATTACTGTCTTTGTCTTGCCAATGACCTTGTAGCTCATAGACATGCATGATAACTGGTAAGTCATAGGTTTATTTCCCCTAATAAACTGAAGCCGTTAGTGGTTACCACTTCAATTTAAGAAAACAAGTCTTATCTTTCTCTGATGTAATGGCAACTTGCTTCTCACAGATTCGCATGCGCTGAGTTAATTGTGGCGTCTTTATACTAAACATTCATAGATAGGCACTGGAATGCCCTTGTTCAAACATGGAGCATTTTCGAGTGAGTACCATACAGTTCGTTAATTATTATTCAATAAATTAGAAGACAGCATGTATACATTTGAAGTTAATATACGGAAAGACATGTCAGACGACGTACATGTTTGTTATTTACTGTTATCAACAGTGGATGGTACATATATGCATGGGGCATCTATAAGAAGGAAGGAGGATCCTAAGAGAAGTCCCAAAAATGGAAATAGATGTGGGCTTACAAGAAGCACAGGTGTTTAAGAGATCCAAAATCAGTTTCACTTCCAAAAGTAGCTTCGCTGATGCTCACCTTCCATGGCATGTTTAGTCTCTAGGACTTAAGACGTGTTTTGGGTTCCTTTTGTTTTTTTTTTTAATAGAGTCAGTTTCTCATCGAAAACAAGCAGAAAGTCATTCCTGAGCCCATTCCCATGGGCTAGGCCCGCTATTCTGGTCACATGGACGGCATTGAGCCACGGAGGCCAGGAAAAAGCCCGAAGAAAACTAATAACAAGAAGGGGAATTGGTCAACTTGATAGGCTTAATGAGCAAAATCATATACATGGGCCTGCCACAGTGGCGTTGGTCATCGCGCCCAGCTTCAATGGGCTTCTAATTTGAAGCTCGGATCAATTTTTATATGCTCATATAGGAGTTGTAACATATCAAAAAAAAAAATATATATATATAGGAGTTGTAATTCTTTAATTTCTGTTTTGTCATGGATCCAATATATATATCTATATATACATGGAGCTGGTGCAATCTCTTTCGGTAGGCAATATATGAGTCCAAGAAACTGGCTTTCGAGTTTCGACTGGCGAGCTGGTCGTTCATTTGACGTAGTTACTTACCAAGTCTTATTGAAAGGAAAGCTGTCTAAATAATTACCAACTGATAATGAATAGAAAAAAAATTACTCATAATTGACATGTAAGAAAATTAGATAAAGAGAAGTTATACCAAATTCATATTTACAAGCAGTCAAATGTACATTTACAAGTCAAACTAGTAAAAAAAGCGAACGCATTGAGGCATTTCTCTATTTAATTTATTACGTAATATAAAACATACATAGTGTAAATATAAGTTTCGTTGTTTGCCACGAGAAAATAAAATAAAGCATAGATAATGTAGTTTTTTTTTTCTTCATATAATAGGCGGTTTAACTATATCTAGTTTCTGACTCGTGAAGGGTGTGCATGGGAACCATTCTGTTCCCCAGCACTGATTCTGAGATGAAACAGTTTTTTCTGATTCTATGCCGGGGAAAAGTTATGAGAATCAGAATTACTACGTTTGTTAACTCATTTTATTTTTACTCAGAGAATCAGAATTACGTTTGTCAACACATTTTATTTTTATTTATGTAATTTTTATATTCAAAAAATTATTTATGTGGTGGTGGCGGCGGTGGTGGCGGCCGCGGCGGTGATAGTGGCGGCGGTGGTGGTGGCAGCGGCGGGGGCGGTGGGGCGGGGAAGAGAGGAGGAGAAAAATAGATTCTGACTTTGTGCCCTGGAATAGAAAAGCAGAAATTTTTTGCTTTTTTTTTTTTATTCCCCAGCACAAAAAAGAAACTGGTTCATCTCAGGAACAAGAAAAAAAAAACCGGATTTACCAAACATAATTCCTATCCAATTTTGTTCCTAGGATAGAAATTAAGGAAAAACTGAATCTGATAGCGTTATCATGCACACCCGAAATTGCCAGAGTTCCATGTTTTAATTACCTTGTTTTCAAACTTCAGATGTGCATGATTCAGCAATTAATGTTTACAGAATCTTAAATTATTATGATGTTACCATATCAACTACTAACATTGGTATCTAAAGCATTGATGGTATTTGTATGAAGCAAGGCATGTATTTAGGAATACATGTGAGAGTGTATTCCATATGCCCAAAACCACACGGGGTCCAAATTAATAAGGAAACTTGGTGTGGAACATGGACAAAATAGGACGGCAATAATATTACGATCAATATAATATACATATATTAACTTTGTTCTATATTTAATATCGAAGAGAGTAATATTTTTGAATGATGACGTGGAAGGTGAATAGGAGCAACCTAGAAGTGAGAGTGACATGTACATGTACTCCCTCTGGTCCTTATTATAAGGCACCAACCACCAACATTTTTTTGTCCTTATTATAAGACACCAACTTACTTTAACTAACTCATTTATTACTATTTTTCCATTATACCCTCATTTTTAACTAACTCATTTAAACCTACATCATTAAAGTAGAGGTAAAGTTGGAAACATTTATTACTTACCTAATTAATAACTTAACCTTCATTCCTTGGTCTGCGAGAAAATGGTAGTTGGTGCCTTATAATAAAGACTCGAGGGAGTATATATAAATATAGTACTATAGATGGAGGAATATCTTAAAACGAGGCGAGAGTGTTTGTAGTGAGTGTCAATCATGCAAAGGGAATATATCGCAGCATGGGTTTTCCCACTCCTCATTTGCCATGAGGCCCCCCACGAGAGAGAGACACTCACACAAACTCATTCATATGTTCCTGCTGCAAAGTCAAAAACTCAAAATGCACATCATTTCTCGCCTCAAAGTCAATTGCAAACACAACACGTCAACACCTCTCCTCAGAATCCTATGTATCTCATTTTCTTCACTCTCAACTAATACTACATCACATCATTGTACTTTAATTTCCAAAATACATCCATCCATGCTAGCTCGTGCTGTTTCAGATTTCACTATGTCATCTGTTCCCTCGTGTAGAAAAGACATGAATTAGCAAGAACTGATAGCAATAAGGGGAAAAAGTATAATCATAATTATATAATATATATAACCATTACGAGCTTGATGAATTTCTCAGCTGCATAACAATATGGCAATCTAAATTAAAAATGGGACTTTCTACAAATCCATCTAGGACAACTACCACCTACACTGCACTGCGCACCAGTGTATCATATATAATCTGGAAGATCCCATTACACTCATCATTTCTTGAACTTCTTTATCTGGCCACCAACATCAACCACAAAGGGTGTGGGGAACCAAGAATCGACCTCAGCGGACAGATCCAGCAGAAGCAGCGGACGAGAAGCTCTTCGTTTCTTGGACGGCAGAGATTTGGGCTTTCTCGGTGCGGGCGGACAATGGAGCATCTCGGATATTCTGTGAATCGAAGACGTCGGAGTCTTCAGGCCCTCCTCATCATCGTGTCTGTCCTCAAACGACGACGTCGGAATTATGATCTTCAAAGGCGGAGAAGAAGCTGGACGGCGTCGTTCATCCCCACGGTCTTGGGGATCTTCGGGCGTTACCAGGACGTTGTGGGAGAGAAAAACTTGGGAATTGGGGACGGCCATGAGGTAGAAAGAAGGGAATTGAGTTGACATAGAAATTAAAGAAAGCTCAGTATATGGAATTCATGAATCAAGAGTGAGGATAGAAAGGGAATGAGGGAGAAGAGAGAGAAAGAAAAGAGGGGGTTGCCATATTTGATGAAGAGATATTAGGAAGGAAGGGGTATTTGGAATATAGCAAGAGAGGCAAGCCAAGTTCATGACTACTCATGCCTTTTTTATTTGAAACCCCCCATTCGGCGAAGGATCCGATGCAACCCAGTCTCAAATATTCTCAAACACTCCACACAGACACTCTCTCTCTCTCCCTCGGTCCATTCAGTTGAACTAACATTTTATTAAATATATGTCCTCCTTCCTTTCTTAGTTTCTTTATTCTTTTCCCCTCTCGATCTGTTTTTTTTTTTTAGTAATTATTTTCTTTGGGTTTCTTGAAATTCTCAATTTCTCATGCATCTATGCACGTGCTTCACTACACAGTTAACGTGCCGGCTATTCATTTTCGTCTCCTCCTTAATTCTTTTGCCCACAAAAAATTGGTATTTCAATCTTATAAATTCTCTGATTTATTGATATTTTTAACATATCATTAAATTTTTAGATGAGTCCCGTTTCTATTTCTTTATTTTAGTTTGTGTGTTTTAATTACTTGAAAAAATTAATTAATTTTGTCTTAAATTTAAAATGCATCATTATTCATATATATTTGTATCTTAAATGTTAAATTGGGTTGATATTGACATGATTTCATATGGATGTATATCTTATACTATTGGCTTATGATTTGCTTATAAAAAGACTTCTTTGCTTAATGATTAATATATAATATTCAGATTGATGCTCTAATTTACCATAAATTCAATCGTGAATCATGAAGTGTGTGTGTATAAGGTGTAGATCTTCAGTTATTTCTCTTAAGTTTTTCGCCCCAGCAGCAACATCTGTAAGAGGGAAACAAGAGGAACCGTGTTAAGGAAAAGAAAATGAGAGAGGAAGAATCGATTTTTCTAATAATTTCAATACGTACGTCCAGGTTAGTGGTCACACGCACTCATAAATATTTTTATAGAAAAATAATAAAATGAAAGGAATAATTTATAATTAATTAATTACTCACAATCGTTTTGTTTCTGACAGTAAAAAAATAAATACAGGTTCGGTGATGCATTCGTTTTCAACGGGGAGAAAATGGAAACCTTATTAATACCTTTGAATGATCAGTACGTCTCTAAAAGGCACTCACATCACAGGTTTCCTGATATCTATCCAAATCCAAATGTCTTCCTTTATATTCACATGGATGCCTCATCCAAATTGAAATGAATCCATCCAGGTGTGGCTGCTTTAACCCTCTTACCATAGAAAACGGAATTCTAATTCTCCTTTTCCAACAACATCATTACACATAATACTGTTTACCTCACTAATATTAGCTCTGTACGTAAATCCAGATTCCTTCAATAATGATAATATGATCTGCATTTGAAGACATATATATATGCCCGTGTGTGTGTCGTTTGGACAGATGGAAACGTCCAATGATGTGTTTAACAATGCAAGTTGACATGCATGGGGCATATAGATATAATTAATAATACATATAAATCCACTTTACATATGATAAAAACAGTGTCAGGTTCTTAATCCCCCTCCCTATATTTAATTCTATGCTCTTATCTTTAAGTATAATAACAAAACCAAATAGTAAAGTGTCACGAAAGTGGAATCACCCGGCGTTCGTTACTATTTTTTATTTGAACCTTGAAAATGACACCTCAACGCTGTCTATTTCATTTCTGACGATGTACGTGGTAGGATTGAGTTTATACATAATTCGTGTGCGTAAACAAAACAGTAGTCACTGGAAAGAAACCAGCGGAAACGGATATGACGCTTGTTAATTAATGGTGTTTTCAGATAATTACATACTGTGCAATCCCACATAAACGGATATAGTGGTAAGATTTAGGGTAGAAAATGACAACACGCCTTGATATATTAATTGATCGACAACTCAAATTAAAAGAAAGAATTCTTTTGTTTTTTAGGAGGACTCAGCAAACGTAACTAGCTAGCTAGGGAGTTGGAGTTGGAGTTGGAGTTGAACAAAATAGTATGAAGGGGAGGGGGGGGGGGGAAGTCAAGAGATTAGGTATGTTTGGTTGCTTGGGATCCATTGGAGATTGGGATGATCATAATTAGTTGGATTTGCAGCTGCGCAGAAGTAATAATTTTATGGCATCCGGAGATTTGTGTGTATGAATTGAAAGGGACAGGTTGAATATGCGCGGAAAGCCGAACTATTCTTGATTGCTTGGATTTCACCACACAAACTTAACTTGGTTATTTTTTGGACCACGTTCACTAATTATGTCGTTAAAAGAAAATGGAGAGATGATGGATAATAGACAAGGTTATGTGTAAGATCCATTTGATTTTTTTTTTTAAAGAAATTTAAAATATTAAACATGTAACTTAATTATATCATAAATTGTATATTATCAGACAATATATATTAGTTTACAAGTCTAACAAATTACTTTAGAGAAAAATTTTTAAAATAATTTAATTATCTACTTTAATCTCTTTAAAAAAATTAATCGGATTTTATATCTAATATATAAGTAGTATTTTTTTTTTTGATCAGGAAGAGTATGAAAGGACACACACAGTTAGTACTGAGTGCGATGGGACATAATTGCCCCCCGCAATGCATGCCCATGCCTCATCATGCTGCTTCCTCTCCTCCCTCATCATCGTGTCCCCCTTCTACCCTATCCATCATCTCATCCCTCCCTCCCCATTTCATTTTTGCTGGTCGCTAATCACATCAGGCCCAATATAAGGCCTATGGCTCAAGGCCCATGTGTTTATTGGGCCCATTCACTTGGATATCCCAGTTATCTCTCTACATGTTAGGATATTCCATCCAGGTCGGATCGGATTGGTCAGGACAAAGTTCTGGATACCGGATGTGCAACCAAAAAAAATATTCCACCCGACCTCACCAAACCTATTTCCTCCTCGATTCTTATGGAATTTACTATATATACATATAGACAGCCATAGTAAAATGACGTTATTGAACTTTGTTTGTGATAGCTTCATTTAGTTATTACTTTCTCAGTCACAATTATAAGATCTAGTTGATTTTTTTGAAAGATTAAGGAAGCTAATTAAATTATTTGAGTATTTTTATTTTTATTTTTTCTTCAAACTAATTAATTTGACTAAATATATAATCTAAAAATACCAAGGTTATTAAACCGGACGGTCGGTGAACCGGTCGGGAAGGCGGGTTAAGGTCGGTGGGTCGGATCGGAGTCAACCGAGCTAAAGGGACCAAACAGGTAAAAAAATAAAGATTTAATGTTATTAATATATAAATATAAAATTATAATAAGATAATAGGGTAAATAAAACTTTAAGTGTTTATTTTACATTGAGAAAAGAGCAAACATATCTACGCCCAATGGTTTTTTATCCGTAAGCCTGGCTAACCTGAATGTTGAAACTTCCTAAGTTCTTATCTAGTGGTGGCGTACAACTACAAGTACAAAAAGTCAAAAACAACTTTTGCAAGCAATAGCTTTTGTTCTCTCTCTTCCGCTTTTGAAACTAGAAACCTATACTCTGAGCAAAAACCTAGAAACCTATATCACAATGCCTTTAAGACTATATACCTATATGGCTATATCCGACTCTCATCTTCTTTTCTGTCTTCCTTCCTTTTTCCTTTTGCTTGGCTTCCGATCTCTCCCTCTTTCTCACGCCCATTCTCTTCTTTCTCAAAGCTGTTTGTCCAGCTTAAAAAAATCAACTCAGACCTTCCATTTAGCCAACTCACTACCCCGACTTGCTCGGCGTTTTCTGGTCCATGCTCGGTGTGTTGGATCTATTGCTTGTCTGGTCCGTGCTCAGCGTCTTTAGATCTAGGGGAACTGGATCTGTTTCTCATGCTTTGTTTCTCTCCATCTCTCTCTTTCTCTCCCTCTAAACATCTCCACTTTGTAATCAGACGTTTTTACAAAAAAAAAAAAAAAACAAAACAAACTTGGAACCGGTTTCTATGACAGACCGGATCGGTTTCAGGTCCGGTTCGCCGGTTTCCGGTCCGGTTTAATAAGCGTGAAAAATACACAACATATGAAATGATCCTTAATCTCTCCAAAAGAAGTCAACTAGGTCTTATAATTGACCAGACCAGAGATAGTATAAAAATATTAACATATGCTTCCAGAACCAAAAGTATTAGGAACCACGGCCTTATTATTGTCTCCCTCCGCAAAATTCAAGCTTTAAAATTTGGTAATTGTTCCCCTGACCCCCAAAATTAGGAAACACATAAACTTACTTAAACGGACAAACAGTGGCTTTTGTTTTTTTCCCCTAAATTTGAGACGCTGGTATGGGGCCGCAAGGGTGGAAGAAGTGACTGAAATAGAAGCTTGACCTCACAGATGGAAAGGACACGTGTCAGGAGGAACGTGGATATCGTTTTAATGATCGGGCCTTGCTGCCACGATTCAACCATGTGGTGGACGTGAACGTTCTCACTCTTTGATTTATAAGCCCAAACGCGTTGAAGGCTAGCTTTCATTTGGCACGCGTGTTTTTCGTCTCATTTTCAACCCACCTTATAACATCCCACCTTGATTCCTCTCTCTCTATACGGGATCCAATCAATCTTCCGGTGAATTTCTCTCCCACAACATTCATCGTTCGTTTTCCCTTCTCAAACTTGAATATTCAATGTGAATTCATTACTACTATTCATCGCTGCATCACAATCCCAAAAATTATTATTGTTGTTGTCCATTCATCATAATGCAAATGCGGCATTCTGATATAGATAAATCAGAAGACAACAATGATACTCTGGTTTTACGATGTCAATGGCAAGGATTTTGCCATCGGTAGAGCCAATTGACGCTTGTTTCCTCCTTTCCAACAAATCCTTTTTATTTTCCTTTTTCCTTGTATAAAACTCAGAAGGACCGAGAGAATCAATTTTTCAAATGCCTAGGAGTGTTCTTGATATTGCCATATACCCATTGACAGAACAAGCTATGATCCAACAGTATATTATGCTTTATTTCATAATGCGTATAGAAATATTAAGATAATTGGATGCTAAGGGCGAGTTTCTAATGTAAAATTTACGACACACATGCCATAAGATCCCCGGAAATGGAGGAAGCTAAGTCATACTCATGAACGGTCTAAGCCGATTTCAAACTGTCCAACTATACATTTCGGTTCTTTTTTCTCTTAGATAATGTGTCTATATTTTTCCTCATGTGAGTGGCCACAATTTTCTAATTGAAATCGCAATCGTGGTCCAGCAGGAGATATTAAATGGCGGACGCTGAAGATATTCAACCACTCGTCTGTGATAATGGGACGGGAATGGTTAAGGTAGGATAGATATTCGAAATTGGTTAGTGATTACGTACTATATATGAGTGAATGATGTGTCAACTGTATGTGTCAGGCTGGATTCGCCGGAGATGATGCTCCAAGGGCGGTGTTCCCCAGCATTGTGGGGCGTCCACGTCACACCGGAGTGATGGTAGGGATGGGCCAGAAAGACGCATACGTTGGGGATGAAGCTCAGTCCAAGAGAGGTATATTGACTTTGAAATATCCCATCGAGCATGGTATTGTGAGTAACTGGGACGACATGGAGAAGATCTGGCACCACACCTTCTACAACGAACTCCGTGTGGCACCAGAAGAGCACCCAGTTTTGCTCACAGAGGCACCCCTCAACCCCAAGGCCAACAGAGAAAAAATGACCCAAATCATGTTCGAGACCTTCAACACCCCTGCCATGTACGTCGCCATCCAGGCCGTTCTCTCCTTGTACGCCAGTGGCCGTACCACTGGTTAGTCATCATTCTCTATTCTCATTTCCCCCACAACCCCTTATGCTGCATGTCACTTCGTCCCACCGGCAAAGTCCACATTTCACATTTATACATCTTACTGGGTTGGTTGTGTTTTTGGTTGATTTGTGAAGGTATTGTTTTGGACTCTGGAGACGGTGTGAGCCATACTGTGCCCATATACGAGGGTTATGCCCTGCCACATGCAATTCTGCGTCTTGACTTGGCAGGGCGTGACCTCACCGATGCCTTAATGAAGATTCTGACGGAGCGTGGCTATTCGTTCACCACCACTGCTGAGCGTGAAATTGTGAGGGATGTGAAGGAAAAGATGGCTTATATTGCCCTTGACTATGAACAAGAGCTTGAAACTTCCAAGACCAGCTCTAGTGTTGAGAAGAGCTATGAGTTACCGGACGGACAGGTCATCACCATCGGGGCTGAGCGTTTCCGATGCCCTGAAGTCCTCTTCCAGCCGTCCATGATCGGAATGGAAGCTGCTGGCATTCATGAGACCACGTATAATTCTATCATGAAGTGCGATGTTGATATCAGGAAGGACTTGTACGGCAACATTGTGCTCAGCGGTGGATCCACCATGTTCCCCGGAATTGCTGACAGAATGAGCAAGGAAATCACTGCTTTGGCCCCCAGCAGCATGAAGATCAAGGTGGTTGCTCCCCCGGAGAGAAAATACAGTGTCTGGATTGGTGGCTCCATCTTGGCTTCTCTCAGCACTTTCCAACAGGTGCCTCTTCTTCTGCCTGACTGCCTGAGTACCATATTTTCACTGTGCATGGTGGTTTCATGAAAGATATAATGCCTCCTGGATTATATCAAGGACTGGTAGTATTAAATATAGGGAACTAATTGTGTGTGAAATGAATGCAGATGTGGATTGCCAAGGCAGAGTACGATGAGTCTGGGCCTTCAATTGTGCACAGGAAATGCTTTTAAGTTATACCGCCGGAGCTTGCTGCAAATATATATGGCCTTCTCCTATTTGGCAGTTAATGCAGCTGCACCTTCCAGGGATGCCAGTTTCTCTTCAATTTTCTTCTTTTTACCGTGTGTTATTCAGGAGAAGGTGGAGTTTGTTTGAGGTCGGATTAAATTATTTCCTAATTCTTTTATTTTTACCATTGCAATTCATTCATTATATTAAACACTTGATATGCAATGCCAACAAATCGATGCCATTCTTTTACTACCTTTCGCCCATCCGCCCCATTTACTATTTACATTTAATTCTTAATTAGCGGCATCCAAGCCCATTAGTTTCAATCACTGCCCAACTAAATAAATAATACTATGCACTCCTGACATCCGATGGGAGTAAATAGTAAGAGACTTATTCTTCCTTAATCACGTACTCGGTTCGAGGCGCGTGAATGGAGAAAATATTATTGAGCTCTTCTTTCACAACTAGCCCGACTCGAGACAAATCCAGATTATTCAAAATCAATAATTTTGATGAACAAGATTGGACAACAACAAAAATAATACTATGGGCATTACGCATTTCTCAACGGCAACTTTGTCATGATAAAAAAACAACAGCAACTTTGTTCGGGTCCAAAAATAAAAAAAAGAACAACAACTTCGGAATTTTTCTTTATGTTGAATTATGCTAATGCGAATGTTTTTTCCTTTTCGTTTTATTTGACTCTTCATTTTTTTTTTAATTTCATTCTATTTCATTCCATTCTGTAAGTTTCGTTCTTTAGTTTCATTCCGATTTTTTTAAAACTTTTTAGTTTGATCAATAGTTTTTGGAGATAAATTAATTTTTTTGAGATGCTCATTCAATGAAGAAAATACAAATGAAAAATGAACAAAATTTTTTTCAAATTAAATTTAAGATTAAATATAAGATGAAATTAATATTAAGAGGAAATAATATAATTTAAAATAATATTGAAAATAAATATACTTTTAAAACAAGACAAAAATAATTAGAGGATGATGAAAAACACTTTGGTCACATCGTAAACAAGTTGGGGGCCGGCTTGTTTAGACGATGACTGCTCCAGCAATACCGTAATTAATACTCCCTCTAGTCTTTATTATAAAGCACCAACTAACTTTTCTCACAAACCAATAAAAGTAGTTAAAATCAATAAAGTTGTCTTTGAATCTTAGTAATTTCCAATATTACCACTACTAATACACTAAACGCTAATATTATATTAATTATCACTCTCACCCACTACCTTTATTAATTAGGGTGAGATAGGAAAAAAATAATCAATGCTCATTGGGAAAAAGCAAGTGCTTTATAAAGAGGACCAAATAAACTTACTAGTTGATGCTTTATAATAAGAACAGGAAAGAGTAATTACTAGATAGAAAGGAAGGGTGACAAGATGACCGTATTATCCCCGGTTTGTTTAGGTTTTGGTTTTGGCGGTGTGGGTGGTGGGCCCAGCCCACCATGAATATTACTCTCTCCGATCCTAATTATAAAACTCGGTTAACTTTTTGGAGATATTAAAGAAACTAATTAAATTACTTTAAAATATTTTTATTTTTTCTTCAAACTAATTAATTTAAATAATAAACTAATATATAATCTAAAGATATATAATATATGAAATAATTAAGTAATTTATTTAGTTTCCTTAATCTCTTTAAAGAAAGTCAACTAAATGTTACTCCCTCCGTCCCTAATTATAGGAGCAAATTTTAGAGTTGGTTTTGGTCCTAATTATAAGAGCAAGTTTTAACTTTTGTCAATTTTTTCCTATAATACCCCTATTTATACTTATTATTAGGAGCATTATATATATGTGTGTTTATATATATATATATATATATATATATATATATATATATATATATATATTTGTGTTTATGTGTGTCAATATATATATGTATAGATATATATGTGTGAACACACACATACACACATAAACATATATATGTGTGTGCGTGTGTAGATATATGGGTGTGTGTCTCTACATGTATGTAGATAAGTCTATATGTATACACATATATACACACACATATATGTTTATATAACAAGACCATTATTTCAATTAGAAAGCGTGTGGAAAGAAAATTAGATCTATATGTATACACATGGATATATAAAAAGCAACTAATATATATATATAAACTAATATGTCATGGATATTTAACGTAAAACAAATTAAACATTTATAATTTGCAAGAACTTGTGTCATTTTAAACAAGCAACAATTCCCGCGCTTTGCTGCATTAACATCTACCACATTTAAAAACAAATGATGCCCTTTAATTCATCAATTTACCCTCTTCAATTTTATCTTGCAATCATATATATATCTTGCAATATTTTGTAAAATTGTGAACTTCTTAACTCACGAACCAATATGTGCAGCTCTAAGATAATTTATAAAAGAAAGGTTTTATAAAATAAATGATACTCCTCTGGTCATAATTATGAAACTAAGTTGCATTTTTTAGAAAAATTAAGGAAGCTAATTAAATTACTTTAGAGTAATTATATTTTTATCTTTTTCTCTAAATTAATTAATTTGACTAATAAACTAATATATAATATAATGATACATAACATATTATATGATTATACGACTAATTTAGCTTATTTAATCTCTCTAAAAAATGTCAACCCGTTTTATAATTATGACCAAGTAGTACCATTAACAAAATACACATCGCATATCAACGTTGAAGTAGTTTGATAATCTTTTTGCACCATATGTATTTCAATAAAATTGTTAAACTAAAACTGTCAGTTATCATTTACCATACCTTTATACTTCATCATGCAACTATGCACCTTGTTACTCCAATAATTTTACTATTACCAAGTATGTACTAAATTCGACAAATTATACAAAATAAGATTTGAAAATTGTCGCTCAATTCAAGTTTCAATAAAACTTGTTTATCACTCAACATATCTCTTTAAAATCCCTGCAATGTACCACCAACTTGAAACTAAATTTATATTCTACAATGTCGACTTCCCCATTGTCTACCAAAAATTACTCACCCCTACATCATGATCTAGACCATGAATCTTTACATACCATATCTTCATATTTCATTATGACCAAAACTAAACAATTACCACACTACCACCATAACATAAAAATCTATACCAATCTATAATAATCGTATAATAATCGAATACGTTCCTTTTTTATCATCCTCAACTATAGCATATTCCATGTCATATAAGCCTCTTTGATGTATGCATGATTAGAACATTTCAGATAGGCCTGGCAAGTTTTTTTTAAGAAAAAGACTGCTGGAATCATCAAACATATTGTGGTACTCTTGTAATAAGGTCAAATTCCTTGAACATGCTGACAGGCCACACCCTCAATACATAAAACTGCATTAAACCCAAAAAAAGCAACCACTAATGAGGAAAAAGATTCGGGTGAAGGAAATGAAACCATTGAGATCCAAGAAGTAATCTAAGCATAACACATTCAAATGAAATGTAATGCAACTTCAGTTATGACAATACATGCAACTTTCCAAGATCTATAAATCAACGGCACAAATCACTTATGGCCAATAAAACTCATGATTTTCATTAAAATCTGTTGCTGGCAAAAGGGATCAAAAAGGGATAATCATATGAGGAATTCAGAATAAAAAACCACTTCCATATATATGACAGCAGGTATCAAAAGACAGACATAAAATATTTCGTTAACACCACATGCTATTCTGTCCAGACTTGCAGAATATATGAGCATCAATATAGATAAATGAACAAATCATTCTGGAATGCAAAAATAGGCAAGAATCTGAGAATAAATTACCCTTTGAGTTGGAACAGCATGTTTATTTTTTGTAGCAGCAAAACCAAATGATTCAGAGGAAAGACATAATAAAATGAAAGCTTAGAGCTTTGTCAAATAACATGTAAGGCTGCTTACACAAAGCATGAACTTCAGTTTTCAAAGTCAGAAAGTCTAAGAACTGATAAAGAGTTTCTATCCTGTAGGGCTGCTTACACACAGCATGAACTTCAGTTTTCAAATTCAGAAAGTCTAAAAACTGATAAAGAGTTTCTATTCTGCAACTGGGAAGGCAAGTGTGGTCATTTTAAGAAATGGGTTCGTGTCACTTTTACCTGAAGTCACAAGCATTATCTCGCAACATAGTGCAACTAATGACATGGAGATAAACTTGAAAATATGAGCATTCTGCTCCCATAAAATATTCTAAATCATAATGGTTAGTTATTATGGATAAGTAATCATTTGCAGCCCAAAAAAAAACAGATTATATAATCATTTTGTTCCTATTTCACTGATTAAATGTTTATCATTTGCAGCCTTTAAATCTTTATTATAACTATGAGCTCAATCAATGATGGATGACATAGCACAAACTCAATGGCCTAAACACCATCAAGATAACGGAACCGATTTGACCATTTAAGGATGTTCGGGGTAAAGTCAATTGAGCTACAAATGATCTCTGGTTCATGAAGAAACGTTTTCTTCTAGCCTCTATAATTATCTAGTCAATGTGGTATTTAAGATAAGCAGAAACGAAACAGATTATCATACTTGGAAAAGCAAATTATCAATAGGGAGCATTTGTAGTTGTATTGTTTAACAATTAGGTACTCAAACTCAGTAATGGGAACAACATAGCATGTGCGTAATTAATAATATAATGTATAAAATGTTATTTTAGCAGATTTCAAACTGACTATGATTGTTCAAAGGAATAAAATAAGCTTATTAGAAACTCTACTTGATCAAAACCAATAAATATAGCCAGACAATGGAAGCACACAAGGTTGGCTTTAAAAATTTTATGTTAAAAGCTGAAAAGTATAATACATTTCAATTTACCATTTTATTTCCGTACAAGCACTAAAATGACAATTTTAATCTACATCCAAAACTGTTAAAAAGAGAAACATAATGTTGCAAAAATGATAAGATAAAGAAATTTACCCATTTATGGAGATTCCAAAAGCCATTTCCCCCATCAGTAATGAAAAATAGCTCCCCTGCATAATTACAATTATTAAATCATCGCAAATTTTCTAGTCGGAGTCAACAAAAATCTTAAGAACGCAGTAGCAGTAACAGTACACATAAATTCATAACATCCATTGAGGGCAACACGCATCTCTAAAAACAAATTATATACAATTATGCATCAAGAGTATGTGTGGGTAGCCAACATATTACATACTTAATTACTTATGTTAATGGGGAAAATTTCTATACAATTAGGGGACCACTTGGGTTCAGTTGCTGACTGCATAAGCAAAGGATCAGCACCAGCAATACAACTGCGCTTGTAAATCTCTCTGCATGGAATCTTAATATGATTAACCTTCAAATTGAAACATGACACGCATAGAATAGGAGACTGACACCAACTGTGATAAAGGATTTGAAAAAGCTGTCAAACAGAATTTGAAGACAACAATTCCAATAAAAAAAAGAAGCAAAAGGAATGGCACAATGAGCAAATGAAAAAACCTTTCAGGGAAAACTCATTTGATTCAAGAGCCTTCTAAATACATAGTAAGTGGAGTGGAGTCTTTTATTTTGAAATCTTTTGTTTCCTTGAGTTTCAAAATGCTAGCCCTTGTGTGATTAGTTTTTACTTTTAGGCCCACTAGAACAAAATATATCCAATGCAAAATTCATTTTGATGTAATCAACACAATTGTAGGTTTGTGTTTGATTGTAGGGTTCACAAAACAGTCGAATATAATAACCAAAGCACATCATGAAATAGAAATATGAAATAGAAGTATGTAATGAAAGTATGTTTAATCATAAGTTTAATACGAGAACCAACTCAGTAAATAAATGAACTCTTCCAACTCATATATAATTCCTGCTCACCCATTTTCAGAAATATAACCAACCCATAGTTCCGATTTATCCCTGGGCATGTTAGGGTAATTCCACTGAATCCATGCTATACATTCTGCCTTTGGATCAAAACGTGGGAAAGCATAGAAGGAGACCGATGAAGACGAAGAATGAAACCCTAAACCTTCCTCTCAATTCTCTCTCTCACAGGAGAACTGGTTTTTGATGATGACGGCAAGTCGGCAACGATGGCGGTGAACAGGGACAAAGGAGAGACGACGATGAAGCCTGGAAGAGGAGAAAATTGATTTATGTCTGATAAACACGACATTAGAAAAAGAAAATTTGAATTTTGAAATTGGAAGCAAAATATTAGGCGACATCCAGCCCGGAGATGAAACCTATACCTATTGTAATACAAACACAAGCAAAATGGAGTAGAGATGAAGAACCTTGTCGGTTTGAGGAACACAATAACTTAAATGAAGAATTGCTAGAGCTCAGGCAAAAGAAAAATCTGAAGAGGACAGAGTAACGAAAAACCAAAGCATAGAGCCCTATGAAAGAAGATATTCAGAAAGCAGGGATCACAAAAATTTCGATCCTACTCATCGAAAAATATTGATGAAAAAGGAATGAGAGTAGAATGGAACCTGTTGTTATCGTTGCATTCTTGAATTTGTTAACTATCTTCATCCTCTTCTCTTTATCTTCTCCGCCTGCTAAATAAAGACTACCTTGCCTTCCTCAAGTGAGTAAAAGCTGGAAAGCGTAAAAATAAAGGCTAGAAGAAATGACTTTTTCAACTACTCCACACCTCCCTCTTTCATCTTTCTGCACTTCCTCCTCCCACATATCGAAAAATATTGATGAAAAAGGAATGAGAGTAGAATGGAACCTGTTGTTATCGTTGCATTCTTGAATTTGTTAACTATCTTCATCCTCTTCTCTTTATCTTCTCCACCTGCTAAATAAAGACTACCTTGCCTTCCTCAAGTGAGTAAAAGCTGGAAAGCGTAAAAATAAAGGCTAGAAGAAATGACTTTTCAACTACTCCACACCTCCCTCTTTCATCTTTCTGCACTTCCTCCTCCCACATATCGAAAAATATTGATGAAAAAGGAATGAGAGTAGAATGGAACCTGTTGTTATCGTTGCATTCTTGAATTTGTTAACTATCTTCATCCTCTTCTCTTTATCTTCTCCGCCTGCTAAATAAAGACTACCTTGCCTTCCTCAAGTGAGTAAAAGCTGGAAAGCGTAAAAATAAAGGCTAGAAGAAATGACTTTTTCAACTACTCCACACCTCCCTCTTTCATCTTTCTGCACTTCCTCTTCCGACATATCACCACATTTTCAGGACATTATGAAAAAAAGACATATCATCACATCACAGTTTCATATGCGGCTGGATTTTGCAAAATTACACGGCTTGCCAAATGAAGCCGTTACTGTTGTTAAGAACAGTAACACACTCACAGAAAAAATGCAATGAATAGTGAACGGCTTAAAATGCTATTCCTTTTAAGTATATATTGATGATGATTGATGATGATTTATATAAGGACATTTTAAGAAAATGAGTAAAATTAACTAATTTAACTCCTCTCCTTAATTCTCCCAAAATCGGTTAAATTGCTCTTATAATTAGGGACGGAGTGAGTATAATTAATCTGAAGAGGTAATATTATTTAACTACGGGTTAAGGACCAAAAATACCAACGAACTATTGGGCGGTGACTACCCAAAGACAAAGAAACTATTTTTGGACCAAAATACCAACAAACATTTTAAAGAGGAGCGCCAAGACAACGCCATTAACACCGTTAACAAAAAGTTAACCTCCGTTATCTAAGGTGCAGATTGGCCAACGAACTCTTATTCCAGAGCGCCCAAAGACAAAATTCTAAATTTTACTAAATTAAATAATTTTTTCTCAATTGTTATTATTCAAAACTACTTGCATAGATATCTATGGACAAAAATTATTCATTATTTAATTTTTTAAAATTATAATTTGCTAAAATAAACAAAAGTTTTAATTAAAAATATAATTATATGATTAAAATAAAACTCAAGGTGTTTTATATTCTTTTCTTTCGATTTTTCCATTAACTTAATATTATTATATTCAAGATAGATAATGTATCGTTGGGAATAAGTTATACGTCAATTGACACAATTGAGCTTTAAGAACTACTAACCTAAATTTCTTGCTATAATTTAAAGAGGGAAACAAATTATACTTATAAATTTAGATTAATAAGACTTATATTTAGAAATAAAATAAAAATAAAAATAATGATAGAGTAAAAATACATACATAAATTTACTCTAATTTATTTGATTAATAAGTTCAATTTTACATATTTTACTCTAATTCTCTCATATCATTTATCATACATTCTTTTTCTCATAAAAATTATTATTTTATTTTAGAAGAAATTTATGTGAGTTTTGTTATAAAAATAAATCATATAATTTTTTGTTTAACATATATAATAAATTATAAAACACCTTGAGTTTTATTTAAATCATATAATTATATTTTTAATTAAAAATTTTGTTTATTTTAGCAAATTATAATTTTGACAAAATTAAAGAATGAATAATTTTTGTCCATAGATATCTATACAAGTAGTTTTGAATAATGACAATTGAGAAACAATTATTTAATTTAGTAAAATTTAGAATTTTGTCTTGACGCTCCTGGAATAAGAGTTCGTTTACCAATCTCGCACCTTAGATAATGAGGTTAACTTTTTGTTAACGGTGTTAATGGTGTTGATCGAGCGCTCCTCTTTAAAATGTTTGTTGGTATTTTTGGTCCAAAATAGTTTCTTTGTGTTAGGTAGTCTGACTCAATAGTTCGTTTAGATTTTTGGTCATTAACCCATTTAACTACTGTCATACCCTCTCAGTCAAAATGGTTGGGCTGCGTCGTTTAGTTTGGTATGATGTTGATGTGTTGGAGGGGACCAGGTACGGGGTTTCAAAAATTTCCGTCCTGGATTGTGTTTTTTTTTTTGGAATCGGGATCGAAATTGAGAATTAGACTTCCTGATGCCGAATTTTCCGGATCCTGATATACCTTTTGTTTCTATTATAAGGAGTCAACTAACAATTCACATAAATCAATAAAAAAATTTAAAGTCAATAAAATTACCCTACAATTTAAGTAATTTTCAATATTACTCTACTAGTTATCTAAACTCGAATATTATATTATTATTACTCCACCCATTGTCCCTATTAATTATGGGCGTACATAAAAAAAAAAATTAATGTTATTTGAAATAAACAAGTCACTTTATAAAAGGACTAAACGCACTTATTAATTAATGTCTTATAATCAGGATCAGATATATTACTTATCAACATCTTCACGCACATGTCAAATGAATAGCAACTACCCATCCACCAACTAATCAAACGATGTTGTTTTGATTTCATAAATTAATAACAATAATGATTAGTTTATTTAATTATATGAATGTATTGGACTAATCATGAAAAAATGAAACACCTTGATTAGACTCGGCATATAACTGGACTCCTTCTTTTGATTATGTAATAATTGAACTCTTGGATTTTTTAATATTTAATATATTAGATGAGATCCCTCATTGAATGACTTTTGAGTGAGTAAACAAGATTGCAGACTAAAATCATTATATTTGTGTTGCAAATCAGTTAAGAAGCTGTTTGTTCGCCTCGCAAGTGCATACGAGATTCGCAAGTAATAAAGTGATAAATAAAGTATCGTTCCCACGGCGATTTGTTTAACAAATTGGTCAAACAAAAGGCTTAGTGAATTTCATCAAGTTGAGCTAAAACAAAGTCTTAATTTGGAATGAGAATTTTTAAAGACTATTTCTAAAACATAAAATTGATAAAGCAATTGATTCTTTAACTTCAAGGATAATTGAGCCTAGGGCTCTTTTTCCTTTTGCATTTCATAAAACTTGGTTAATTTCCTCTCTAGAAGCATTTCAATAAATGTATGTGTTAGTCTAAGGTTCTAAAACACTTAACCCGCTCTCTCAAGTCAAAATCAAGTTTCTCTTCTCATTAAAATGCACAATCTCTTGCTACAATTAATGAGAATCAATATTCAAGTAATAACCCTAATATGACAATGCAAGGCTAGTAAACATATCTCTATTTTACCAACAAACCATCCATTTATCAAGTAAACTTCAAGACAAGCATGATTTTAATCAAGTTCTACACCTAGATTAGCTCTCTCAAGTCAAAACCTAAGTGAACAAATCATCTAAATGGAGGCCAATCATTTAGAAGCATTGCCAAGATTAAAATCAACACATACATAAATTAAAGAGGAATATTCAAGTATTAATCCATACAAAGGGTCAAAAGAACCCTAGAATAAAAGGGAAATTAGCCAAACATGGCTTTAATCACATCCAGACAGAAAAATTCAAAGTTCACTAGCATATTGAAAAATGAACAGGAACTAGAATTAGAGTTAAATGAGATACAAAACCACAAGAACAAGAACAAGAATCAGAACCAACACTGCGTTCTACTCTTCACGTCCGCTGCTCTCTCTCTGTTCTGTTTTTCTCCAAGTCCGCTGTGCGCTGTTCTTCTCCAAGTCCGCTGTGCGCTCCTCCTTTTTTCTTCCAGCCGCCTCTCTGTTTATCGCTCTCGTTCTGTTCTTTTCAAAATGACGCTCTTCGTTTTTTTCAATTCCAGCGCCTCCCCCATTTCGATGCTGGTCCCTTAGGTTTCTTTAATTCCTTCAATTGGTGGGCCCCCAAAAACTCCTTCCAAAACGCTGCACCAGATCTCCTTCCACAATCACACACGGTGCTGTTTAAAAAAAAGTAAAGAAAAGGCAATAGTATTAATAATAATAATAATAATAATAATAATAATAATTATAATAATTCAAACCTATTTCTATTTAATTAACATTAAGATATTTGCAATAAAATCCCTAAATAATGTGCCAAATTGATATCTTATCAAAATCTCTAATAAATCCCTTTAATTTAGCATTGATGACTTCCCAAATATATTAAAATATGTCTCAAATCTACTAAAAATGGGAAGTCATCACACCCCACACTTGCATCAAATCTTGTCCTCAAGATTTTAAATTCTAAAACAAAGAAGTCCATGGAAGCAAGAGTTTTAAAGTAAGCAATACAAAATTGATGTAAATTCAAACTTTCAAGAAACAAATTTTCTCAAAAATTTTCTCCACATTCTAACATTGCAAGTAGCAAGACAGGTTAATTTGGCAAAGATAAATCACAATAGAATGCCCCTCACAGGTCAAGTGTTTACCCTCATTTCTCAAGATATTCTAGGGCTTGTGTTTCACTCAATTCCACCTATTGCAACTTATCTACCATAAGCTTGTTTATCATCTCAATCTCCACTTTATACATTATCCAATTGCACACTCAAATCAAAAGGACTTTCTCAAGGTTGTAATGATCAAGGTAGGATAATGAAATGAAAGTGATCAAATGGTATGGGAAAATACTTTAATTAGTGCCAAGTCATTTAATGAAATTCATGATGAAGAATGAAGGAATACCTATCAAAAGAAAAACAAACAAATTTACTAACACTATATATAAACAATTTTTTTTTTTTTTTTAATCTTTTTTTTTTTTTTATATTCTGTTGTTTCTATCTTTCTTTTCTTTTTTTTTTTTTTTTTTGAAACTATATACACATACTTCCTAACTCCTTCACTCTTTTAAATTGATTTACTTAGCACTTACTAAAGTAATAAAAATGAATGGGAAGAAAAAGATATAAAAATTGTATATCTCAAACAAACAAAGGGCTATTTATTCTATGCAATTTTTTTTTTTCGATAAAATAAAATAAAAGATAAAGGCTCAAATGGGGTAAACAAAGGATTTTCTTGTGATAAGGATGAACATTTGGCCAAACTAGCTATGAAATGAATGCCTAAATCCTCTTTGTGCATGCAATAGGATTTCAAATTTCAAAAGAGATTCAAGACAAGTTCTAGAGATGGAATTACAATAGGTGTACTCCCTCTTGAAAGAAATGAAACTTAGGGCTCAAATTCCTCACAAGTTCTTTGACATCCTAAAGTAAAGTACCCAAACCAAATCTTTACCTCTTTACTACATTCAAACTCAAGTGCTAACAGTCTCTTAATGATCATCACAAACATATTCACATGCACATCCAACTAAGACCAGCACTCATTTCCACGCAATATATCATCAACAATCAAATAGAACAAATCAAAGAAAAGTAGAAGAACACTCCCCTATTCTTCCGTGACTTGTGCTTTCAATCCTTGCTACCAAACTGGAACACATCATCAAGGGCTTTCACTGTCCTACAAAATCAAACAAAGCATCAAGTAATACCTTGGGTTGCCTCCCAAGAAGCGCTAAGTTTAAAGTCTTCACCAGGACTCTTCATGATGGTCACTCCTCATTAACCAAGTAGATAGTGGACACAAGCCTATCCACATCTCCACCCCAATAATGCTTCAATCGTTGACCATTAGCCTTGAATCTTTCACCCTTTTCATTTTCCAGCTCCACATCACCAAATTTAGATGCTTGAACCACCGTGAATGGACCGGACCATCGAGACTTTAGCTTTCTGGAAATAACCTCAACTTGGAGTTATAAAGGAGGACACTTTGACCGGGTTCAAAACTCTTGGGAATAATTTTTTTGTCATGATCCCGCTTGGTCTTCTCCTTATATATCCTTGCATTCTCATAGGCATTTAGGCGGATTTCATCTAACTCATTGAGTTGAAGTAACCTCTTCTTCCCACAGCTTGGGAATCAAAATTTAGCTTTTGATGGCCCAAAAGCTCCATGCTCCAATTCCAACGGTAAGTGGCATGCTTTTCCAAACACCAAGCGATAGGGGACATACCAATAGGCGTTTTGAAAGCTGTTCGGTATGCCCATAGAGCATCATCCAACTTGGTAGACCAATCCTTCCTCGTAGTTCCCACCACCTTCTCAAGAATGTTCTTGATCTCACGATTGGAAATTTCTGCTTGCCCATTACTTTGAGGATGGTATGGCAATGATACCTTGTGCTTGACACCATATTTCTTCATCAAGGCTTGAAATTGGTGATTGCAAAAGTGAGAACCACCATCACTTATAATTGCTCTAGGTGTCCCAAATCGAGTGAAAATGTTCTTCTTGAGAAATTTCAACACTGTCTTGGCATCATTTGAGACACATGCAATGGCCTCAACCCACTTGGAGACATAGTCAACTCCAACTAAGATGTACTCATTGTTAAATGACTTAGGAAAAGGGCCCATGAAGTCAATTCCCAAACATCAAAAGTTCAACTTCAAGCATGCTAGTCAAAGGCATCTCATTCCTCCCGGATATGTTCCCTACTCTTTGGCATCTATCACATTGGAGAGCAAAGGCATATGCATCCTTGAATAGAGTGGGCCAATAGAATCCACTTTGGAAGACCTTTGCAGCAGCTTTTCTCTCCTCCAAAATGGCCACCATATTCGAAGAGTGGCAACAATGCGTAATACACTCTTGTTCATTTTCTCGTACACATCTTCGAATGAGTTGATCAGACACCTCTTGAATAAATATGGTTCATCCCAAAAGTATTTCTTCACTTCATGTAAGAACTTACGCTTTTGGTGAAAATTGAAACCGGAGGTAACACTCCACATACTAAGTAATTGACAAAATCAGCATACCATGGTGTGGATAAGCTATCAATAAGGAACAACCGCTCATCCGGGAATGATGCATGAATCACATCCGAATCATCAAAGGCGCTTGAATCCGATTATGAAAGAAGTGGTCAAGAAGGAAATTCTTAAATGGCTTTCACTGGAATAGTATATCCCATATCGATAGTTCATGGGTGAGCCCATCCAATGTGTCCCTAAGAAGGGTGGCATGACCGTAGTGGCTAACACCAAAAATGAATTGATTCCCACTCGCACGGATCGGATGGCGAGTATGTATGGACTACCTAAGCTTATATCTTGCTACAAGGAAGGATCACTTCCCTTTGCCATTCATTGATCGGATGCTTGACAAGCTAGTCGGCCAAGAGTTCTTTTGTTTTCTAGATGGCTATTCGGGCTACAATCAGATTGCCATAACCCCGTAAGATTGTTGAACCAATCTCTCGCCTTGCCTTGTAGAAAGAGGGAATAACCGTAGCTTCAATACATCTTGGGAACTCCATTTTGCTTGAAAGAATCACACACTTCCAAGAAGTACAACAAGTGCTTGTTGGCATCTTCATTGTAAAGACCATGGAACATCCCATGCATTTGAAACAATGTTATCATAACCGGCTTGATCTCAAAGGTACGTGCTTGCATTTCCGCATCCGAATGCAAGATTGAGGACCTTGCATATTCCGACTAGCAAAATCATTGACGGTAGCTCTATCATATTCATCGTCCGCCATGGTTTCGAGATCTTGATTCGATCTCTTCTTCAATGAGAGGTACTCCGTTAAGTTCCACTACCAATTCGTCCGGATGCAAGTTTTGCATATACTGAAATGGTACCTACAAGAGAAACAAGCAAGAGCGAGTATCAAACTAAAACAAAAATCAATAAAGGAAAAGAAAGAAAAATTGTAAACCTAACTAAAAGCTCAAGCAAAGTTTACTAACACAAGCCCAAGGTTGACCAAAGGATTTGTTTACACAAATCCCGACACGCGCCAAAAACTTGTTCGCCTCGCAAGTGTACGAGATTCGCAAGTAATAAAGTGATAAATAAAGTATCGTTCCCACGAGGATTTGTTTAACAAATTGGTCAAACAAAAGGCTTAGTGAATTTCATCAAGTTGAGCTAAAACAAAGTCTTAATTTGGAATGAGAATTTTTAAAGACTATTTCTAAAACATAAAATTGATAAAGGCAATTGATTCTTTAACTTCAAGGATAATTGAGCCTGGGCTCTTTTTCCCCTTTTTGCATTTCATAAAACTTGGTTAATTTCCTCTCTAGTAGCATTTCAATAAATGTATGTGTTAGTCTAAGGTTCTAAAACACTTAACCCGCTCTCTCAAGTCAAAATCAAGTTTCTCTTCTCATTAAAATGCACAATCTCTTGCTACAATTAATGAGAATCAATATTCAAGTAACAACCCTAATATGACAATGCAAGGCTAGTAAACATATCTCTATTTTACCAACAAACCATCCATTTATCAAGTAAACTTCAAGACAAGCATGATTTTAATCAAGTTCTACACCTAGATTAGCTCTCTCAAGTCAAAACCTAAGTGAACAAATCATCTAAATGGAGGCCAATCATTTAGAAGCATTAAGCCAAGATTAAAATCAACACATACATAAATTAATCTACCAAAAGAGGAATATTCAAGTATTAATCCATACAAAGGGTCAAAAGAACCCTAGAATAAAAGGAAATTAGCCAAACATGGCTTTAATCACATCAGACGAGAAAAATTCAAAGTTCACTAGCATATTGAAAAATGAACAAGGAACTAGAATTAGAGTTAAATGAGATACAAAACCACAAGAACAAGAACAAGAATCGGAACCAACATTTGCGTTCTACTCTTCACGTCCATTGCTCTCTCTCGTTTCGTTTTCTCCAAGTCCGCCGTGCGCTGTTCTTCTCAAGTCCATTGTGCGCTCCTCCTTTTTTCTTCCGGCCGCCTCTCTGTTTATCGCTCTCGTTCGTTCTTTTCAAAATGACGCTCTTCGTTTTTTTTCGTTTTTTTCAATTCAGCGCCTCCCCTTTTTCGATGCTGGTCCCTTAGGTTTCTTTAATTCCTTCAATTGGTGGGCCCCCAAAAACTCCTTCCAAAACGCTGCACCAGATCTCCTTCCACAATCACACACGGTGCTGTTTAAAAAAAAGTAAAGAAAAGGCAATAGTATTAATAATAATAATAATAATAATAATAATAATAATTATAATAATTCAAACCTATTTCTATTTAATTAACATTAAGATATTTGCAATAAAATCCCTAAATAATGTGCCAAATTGATATCTTATCAAAATCTCTAATAAATCCCTTTAATTTAGTATTGATGACTTCCCAAATATATTAAAATATGTCTCAAATCTACTAAAAATGGGAAGTCATCACTGTTACAACTTTTAAATTAATGCTGAATGAATTTTAGGTTTCATATAAATTTTGGAGCATTGCATGATTGAGATTTTTCGGAAATTCCCAATTCCAACATGAGAAATCCCGATCATAATTTTTTGGGATCGGGATTGAATATGTGGTTTCTCTATCCTATTCCGTCCTGTCTTGTAACACGATCAATTATATACTACATTTGGTCTTAATTATAAGATTACTTTTATAATATAAATTACATTACAAAAATAATTTTATAATTAGAACCGGAGGGAGGGAGTATAAAGGAAAATGTCAGACAATACCGTAACAGGGAAAAACAAAATAAAAACCAACAAATTGAAAGATCATTACAAAAAATAATAAGATTAAAAAAAGCGTATGAGCAATATTAAAATGCTGTGATGTGATCGGCAACCCAACTTCTACTTTTTCAGAAAATTACAACAATATGTCTACTGCCCTCCTTTATAATTTTTTCTTTCTTTTGGCCATCAAGACTTTATAATTTTTTGTCGCTGAAAACATGGTCATCCCTTGTGAATGCGAGTTATTCTGGTGATACTATATACACATCACCAACATCTCTTCTGTTAATAAAGTTAAAATATCATGTCTTAATTCCTTAAATAATTGAAATCTTTTTTTTTTGGTAAACATAGTTATTTAATTTTAAATTGTACAAATATATGTTTTAATATAATTACTTGAGTTGGGAATAGGATGATTTTTTATCAATTATTATCTCTCGTCCATAACATAAGAGCTAGTTGGTGGTGTCTAAAGATATCAAGAAAGTTTGCATCAATGGTTAATTTTAATACAAGTGATTCAAAAAGATAATCTAAAAAAATCAATACACATTTTGAATAAGTAACTAATTTAACTATTTTTTTAACGTACTTAACTTAGTTAAATAAATTTCATACCAACCACGGGAGGTAGTATATTTATGGATGATAGATTGATACAAACTTTTCTAAAGGATCGTTGGCAACTGGCGAAGGAAAAAATTGTAAGAACCAATGAAGTGGTTTTCAATTCCGCCGCGTCACTAGGGAACGCAACACCGGCACACGTACACGCGTTGGAGTCAGCGCAAAAGTCAAGCTTGTTTTCCAGTTTGGAAGGAAAGCAATCAAAGAAGCATCTTCCCACAATGCGTTCTCTTCCCTTCCTCACCTCACTTCTCCTCTCATGGAGCTCTTGAATCCTTCTAATCCTCCTCACTATCAGCCGTCTGTGGTTACCGGAGACCCCTTCTATGGCTTCTCGCCGCCCCTTACTCTGACTTCGCCCTTCGCCTTCCACGGAGCCGCCACCTCTCACCCATCCCATCCCATGGCAGAATGTACTGAATCCGTCTACGTTGCTGTCGGAAAGTCGGTGGACAAAGCTGCCCATTTGCTTCAATGGACTTTTGGCCGCTTTAGCAACTCAGAAATTTGCATTCTCCATGTTCATCAACCTTCCTCTATGATCCCCACTCTTTGTAAGTCTGAGCATCCACCCTTTTGTGTGATTTCGTCTCCCTTTGGAACTCTATTGACTTTTAGCCTATAATTTGGGAACCGCCAAATGTTATCTATAGCAATTTAGCTCATCTCTGCTCAATTCTGTTTTGGAAATTCTTAGGTTTAGTCTTTCATTCTAGCCAAATTTCAACACTAAACTGTGAATTAACTTCGATTTATTGATCAGTGGGAAAATTGCCTGCAACCCAAGCAAATCCTGAAGTCGTTTCTGCTTTTAGAAGAGAGGAAAGAGAACAGACCCTGAGGCTTTTGGAAAATTACCTGAGCATTTGCCGTGCAGCTAAGGTATCCATATCTTCGCCTATCTATATTCACTGATTAAGAAAGTTAATATTTTTTTCCTCCTTGCTTTATTCTTGGTTTATAAATATTTACCATATTGGGTTGGAATTGTAGAGTTTAATTTTCCTTGATCAAGTACATCCGATCTTTTTGGTGTAAAATAATGAGTAATCCCGAGGTAATCTCTTTTTGTTAATGTGTATAAGTTATAACCGAGTGCTATCTCAGCTGTTTACATATTGTGAAAATTAAGGCTCTGTTTCTATATTAAAAATTTGTGTGCCCGTTATTTATCTAGAAAAATTAGTTAGTAAATCTTAATGCAAAGAATTCCATTTACCTTCCGGCGAATACACTCTTTTAGGAGTATATTCTTATCTACTAATTGTGTGTTAGGGAATCACATGCAATCAGATACATATAATTCGTTTTTTTTTTTTTTAAATAAAAAATTCTGACGTTGCTGAGAGCATCTTGAGGGAACAAATTTGATTATTGGGAAGAGCACTAAATGCATCCCCAGCCACCTTTGAAAGTTTATTTTGTGAGGGAAAAGAACCAAACTTTGCATATTGTGAGACATTTTTAAATCTAGTTCTTTATTAACTATTCACTTTGTTTTAATGCCTTGTGCTTTCAAAATATTTACAACAGTACAGTTGAAGTTTTTTATATTTCCTTTTAGAGAAAATACAATATGGGTAATAAATCTGCTATTAATGGATTTCTTTAAAAGTAACTTCTTTCAGGCTAAGGCAACCAGTGTGATAGGTGAAGCTGAGCAAGTGCACAAAGGAATTGTTGATTTAATTATCAAGCATGGTGTTAGGAAGCTTGTTATAGGAGCGGTGCCCGAGAAGTAAGTAATGCTTTGATTGTCTACTGATTCTTCACTGAAAATTACATTGCTAAGTATGCAAAAATCAATCAAGACTTCTGATTATCATAAAAAATGATTGGATAAAATGTAGTCGCATGAAGGTGAAAAGGAATTCCAAGAAAGCAAATTATGCTGCCAAGAATGCTCCCCCATTCTGCGAGATATGGTTTATCCACAAAGGTAAACTCTTATGGACAAGGGAAGCTTCTGAAAATCCTTGTTCCTTATCTTCACAATCTCAACCTGAGGTTGCTGCCTCAGACAGATTGATAACTAGATCATTACAATATGGTGAGAATGAATTATTCCATAGATCAAATTCTGCAAGAACTGCAATCTGTACTGGAACTGGTAGTTGGTCTCAGGGTGAAATCTTAGAAACAGATGCAACTTCATCATCCAAATCATCTACTTGTACCAGTCAGTTTTCTCCCCAAAATTCTACTGAGGGTTATTTAGAGACTTCTTCTGATGTTGAGGAAGATAGACTTCTTACTCTACTTGCTGAAATGAAAATAGAAGTTGAGGCTGCAAAAGATAAGGGTTTAGTGGAGCCTTTGAATTGCAAAAGACTTGAAGCAGAAGCTATGGAGGCCATAAAGAAGGTAAGTATAATCATTATCACAGAAGCCCATGCTCTTTCTTTTTACTAAAGGGAAACTGGACAATTGAATTGTTGCCTTACTGGGAAGCATCAAGTTTAACCCTTTTCCTTTTTTAATGTTTTAAAGAAACTCTGACAAAGTAATTCAATGAAAAGAGAGAAGCTATCAACATAATATTGGGTTCCTTTGGGCTGTTTAGTAAACTTGTTTTGGTGGAAACATTAGAACGGACCTGGAAAACAAAGTATAATTAGTGATAAATGACAATATTAAATTTTCAGCATGATTATATTCTAAGCCTCGTGATTTTTGTTCCAACCTTGTGAATTATTTCTATTTGAGGTTATGATAAAAATGTTTGATTCTTCACGACAGTTTAAACTTTTGAGTTGAATTTGTCTTTGACACTAGCTTTCATCCAGGTCAATATGCTTGAATCGGCTTATACATATGAAGTAAAGCTAAGAAAGGAGGCAGAGAGTGCACTGCAAGCCACAGTAGAGGAGCAACAAAAGCTCTTGGATGAGAGTGAAGAACTTGCTACTGTGCTACAGAGGACCATGAGAAATATTGCCCTTCTGGATAGTCGTGCACAGGAAGCAAACCGCAGGCATGATGAAGCTGCGGATGAGTTATTATTAATTCAAGCATCCATCTCAACCCTGTGGCAAGAAAAGCAGCAGATCAGGAGACAAAAAATGGAAGCCCTCCGCTGGCTGGAGCGATGGAAAAGTCGGGGACATATTGGAGCTGCACACTGCCATGGGGTCATTGGATTTGCTGAAGAATTACCAGAGTTAGCAGAATTTTCACTTTCAGATCTTCAAAATGCTACTTGCAATTTTTCTGAGAGCTTCAAAATTGCACAGGGAGGATATGGTTGTATTTATAAGGGGGAAATGCTGGGGAGAACAGTTGCTATAAGGAAGTTCCATCCACATAACACGCATGCACCGACTGAGTTTCATCAAGAGGTCAATTGCCCATAACATTTTTTTTTTTGGTTTTGAAATTATTTATCTTGAATGCTTGAGTCCTAGAGTGGACCAGAGGCAGAAATGCAGAGATCTCAAGGTATTTACTATTGTCAATAAATGGTTTTTGTAACGGGAACAGCTGCTACTCAGAACCTACGGAACCTTTTGAAGCTAATCAGGCTAGACGACATGTTAGCTTGTCTTAAAAGTGCTTAAAGCACTGTTAGATGCAATTTACAAATGTATGTTCAAAGAGTAACTTTGGATGCTTTTTAGACCTTAAAGCCTTAAATTCCTTCAGCTGGTTTTAAAATGTTTTGAAACACTTTAGAATGAATGAGTCCTTTAAATAGAAGTTAAAGTGCTAAGATGTGATGCCTCCCGTCCTGCATCATGTGTTAGGCGCTGCTACAGATGCCAATCCATCATATCTACTAAATTCTTCCCTGTATTTGCCATGTGTTGCTGTTGTTTCCATTCCGCTTTTCCCATTCGCTTTTTTTTGGGCCACAAAACTCTTCCAAGTTCTTACGGTGTATCTTCCTAAAATATGTGATAATTGATCTTTTATCACTTGCTGATGTTGTTAGTTTAAGATGTTGATCTCCTTCTTTCCATTTCCTGGGATGCTTAGCACGTGTTTTGTTTGTTTGGTCCAACTAACGTTTACCCGTGTGTTCCAGGTTCAAGTTCTTGGTAGTCTCCAGCATCCTCATCTATTGACTTTGCTTGGTGTTTGCCCTGAATCCTGGTCACTAGTGTATGAGTACTTACCCAATGGGAGTCTTCAAGACCTCCTATTCCGGAAAAACAACAATTCCATTCTGACATGGAATAGCCGAGCTCGTATGATTGCTGAAATTGCCAGCGCTCTTTGCTTTTTACACACTTCCAAACCTAAAACTATTGTCCATGGTGATCTAAAGCCTGAAACGATACTTCTTGACTCTGCACTTAGTTGCAAGATATGTGAATTTGGGTCCTGCAGACTGTTGACCGAGGAGTCACTCTATCGTCCTAGCTTCAGATTCAGTGCTGAGCTAAAAAGAACTTCTACATATACAGATCCTGAGTTTGAGAGGACTGGAATTCTAACACCAAAGTCTGATATCTATTCCTTTGGACTTATCATTTTGCAACTCCTCACTGGCAGGACTATTCCAGTAGGGTTAGCAGGTGAGGTACGCAAGGCAGTGTCGTGTGGAAAATTGTCATCAATTTTGGATTCTTCAGCTGGAGAATGGCCTCCAGCTGTGGCTACACAATTGGTTGAACTGGGACTGCAATGCTGTCAGCAACAAGGCAGAGAAAGACCAGAGCTAACGCCCACTTTGGTGAGGGGATTGGAGCAATTGCATGTTTCAGAAGACCGGCCAGTGCCATCATTTTTCTTGTGTCCTATCCTTCAGGTGATTGATGCCTTTGGGTATTCCAAAACTAAGCTTAATTGTAGAACCCCATTTCCATTTATTTGTGGTATTTAACATGGCTCAACTTCTTTGGGTTCCTTTTTCAGGAAATAATGCATGATCCCCAGGTTGCAGCAGACGGATTCACTTACGAAGGGGAAGCCATACATGAATGGCTAGAATATGGTCATGAGACTTCTCCCATGACTAATTTAAAATTGAATCACCTGCATCTGACGCCCAATCATGCACTTCGTCTTGCAATTCAAGACTGGCTTTGCAAATCCTGAAGTTCGTATTGATTCATTTATATATGTTGCAAATACTTGTAAATGTCAGTTTCGCATTCCTTTGCTTTATTGCGACCCCAGCTTTATCATTTGATCTCATTTAATGGTAGAGTTAGTTCTTTAACGGTCTTGCTGATTTACAGAACCAGTCATATACGATCAATCTGACATATTGTACATACAGAGTTGCCATTAAAGATTTCTCTAGGTTGGTACCTATTTACGGAACTGGATTGACACTTTTGCTACTTTAAGCGTATTGATTATAATCATGTCTCTTAACCTTAAGGACATAGTAGTAACTAAGCTGTCATCATCTGAAGCAAGAAATGAATAAGCCTCGCCAAAAGAGCAGGTCGTTTTACTGTGCTTCTCTAACGTTACTGGACAGTGGCCAGGGAAGTGAAGATCGAATCTCTGCTTCAATTAAAAAGTAGATAGATACATGGCTATATTAATTGCTCTGTAGATGATGGCTAAGTTCAAATACGAACGGAGTAATTTAGCATTCGGCGTCCCCACATACACTAATAGTGTCGTAGACCTTCGTTTGGTTTTCTACTGGGAACGATCAAAATTATCAAGCGCCTTGTAGCTCCATACAAATGTTTATGTTGCTTCAACAGCCCTGTAGTATTCCATCTCTGCCAGAAAGCAGAGAAACAGAGGCATGCTTCTCTGTTGCATGGAAGGGGTGATCATCTTCGCCTTTGAAGATACCAAGCCTGGAATCTTCGTTGCCACGATCCAGAAGTGGATTTGATTCCCTTTTCAAGTTCCATAGATGCAACTCGTCCCTGTTAGGAGCCACGTTTTCGTTTATACTTGTTTCAGACTTTTGTAGCATCTGATTTTGAGCCGCATCGTTCTGGCCTCCGTTTGAGTTAGAGTTTTGGTCTTCATGGCTGCTGAAATCGGAGTTACTTCTGGGAAAGGATGCTGATGACGATGATGATTGTTTAGATGAGCGTTGGCAGAAACTTCCAAACCCTTGAATGCCTCTAGATAGCTTTCGAGCTCGATCTCTCTTCTTTAAGAACATGTCCTTCTTCTAGCAGTTTCAATATTCTATCTGCTTTCTTTCTGACGTTTAGACCCCAATTGAATCTGTGCAACACAATTCATGAGCGAGGAACTTGGAATTCCGATAGCCTCATTCCGTTTTTAGGCAAAATTCATAGAGAACTTTTGGAGTTTTGGTTGAATCTTTTTTGGTATACTAATGAAACAAACCGAAAGATCAAGAAACGTACCCTGATTCATCGACATACTGAAAGCCGATCATCTGACTGATGACATCTTTGTCATCCTGGAATTCTTGCGCAACACTTTCGGGTCCATGGGTCAACAGGTGCTCGATCACGATCAGAGAGTTATAAGAGGCCCTCCAGTTCTTCTTTTCAAATCTACCAATTCTGATTCAAAATTATCCCACTCAATCATCCATTATCACTTTTCAATGTAAATAATTCACATATAGATAGAAAACATGCCGAGAAAAAGAAAAAAAAAGGGCGAGAAACCTTCTGTGCAGGATCTCCACAATCCTCCAATAATCATCAACTTCAAAAGCAGCCTTTGAAATTGATCTGAGTGTAGGGGAATCTGGAGCCCACGGATTCCCATTTGTAGCCTCCTCTGTCATCCTGCGAGTGTAAAAAGAACATCAAACAGAAACAAAACCAGCGATCTATAAGACCATAACCAGAACTATAAGAAGTGGTCAATAATAGAAAAATTAATTGGAAGGAGGAGGAGGAATAATCATACAGTTGAGCAGGGGTAACATCAGTGAGAGCTAATCTAGCAGTCTTGATTTTCTCCTTGAGGAAGAAGGAGGCTTGTTTCTTGAATTCATGGAATATGGGCGTGCCCATTTTGCTATTGCAGTTTTTTTCTAATTTCTCAGCAGGGTGGACATATCTAAACTTGATCCAGCGACCAAGTTTTATGAATCAAAATGTGGTGGGGCTTCATCCATTATAAAAATGGAGAAAAGAAAATTGAAAATGGGGGATGACGGGAGGAGAAGAAATCAAAGGAGAATTTTGTATCAATAGAAGTTTGATATTTTCAAAGGACGTCTTGTCCAAATGTGATTTCATTTTAAAATTATTTTCAGTGTTTGAAACTATAAAGTCAAGAAATCTAACTGAAGAATGAGTGGGACGGTGGGGTTTGAATTGTGAAGCAGTTTAATTGCCGTTTTCTAAAAGGAGTTTTACTTTACAAGAGGGAGGCCTAACAGAGGCCATACATGAAAAGCTCAAATGGAACGTAGAAACTGAGGCACAAAACGACGTGGGATCAACGTAAAGTTAGATTATTAATTTTATATGTGTAAGGCCATAAGTCATAACTCACAAACAATCAATTCATTCAATCACACAAATTGGAAACTCCGCCTAGTTGAGCTATGACTTCCTCAACGATAGCATCGTGCGACACTTGGAGGTGATTGTCAAATTCCCTTTCCTTCTCTCAATTTAGAAAATTGTCTTGAATTGACTTGCTTTGCTTTGCCATCTTTTGAATTATTTTCTGAATATTGATTATTTTGTAGGATGAACATAAAATAAACAGCCCACAAATTTTTAAGTTATATAAATACATATCCTTCTCGATGTTTTTGGGTACAATTCTGGATTTGTTTTAATATCATATCATTACTACTTCTGTTGCCTTTGTTTTTCCCCTTTGAAATGAAATATGGCTAGCACCTAATATCCACCCTTCTAAGAAAAACAAAGTGAATTCATGGGCCTAGCCCGCTATTCAGATACCCCAACAAGGTGTATGCTGGTCCTACACCGTCTTGTGAAGAGTTGAGCAGTCAATCCAAAGCCCCACATTATATTGGGCCTATGAAGATTTTCCGGCTAAATGGCCTACAAAGGTTTAGTGGTCAATTTCATTGTATCAAAAAAAAAAAAAAAGTGGTCAATTTCATCGGTCATTTTTTTTTTGTTAAAAGTTGTTTACATGTATAAAGTTTATAATTATGGTTGACACTTAACTGAATTACTTCAACATCTGGCCGAGCTCGATTCCTGCCGAGCTCGATTCTGACAGCGTGTATGGAAAATGTCTTGTGGCAGCAATGAAGCTCCTTCGTGAAGTCTACGGTCGAGGGGATTTGCCATTGCTACGGGTAGTAGATACCTTTAGGCCTCAGCCTAACGAAAAAAAGACACAACCATACTGTTCATACGATTTCAATGATATATTACTAAATATAATTGTAATTTCAATCTTAATTTATATTTAAGTTGTCTAATTTATTTTTAATTTTTTATAAAATAATGTCCAATTGTAATATCATTTTAAAATTAAAATCTAACATTACCTTAAATAGAAATATAAAATAATAAAATTGATAGAAAAATTAAGCAAAAAGTTTTTCCTAACTCAATGTGATAACGTAATTTTTTTTTCCAGTGTTGTTAAATTATAGAGTTTTATTTTCTTGGATTTTTCGTATCACCTCTTGTACGTCTTTTCCTGGTTTAGGTGCTTTTGGCAAAACCATGGTTTAGATTAATTGAAAACAATTCTATTTTTTTGCTCATAAGATATCAAAATGTCATTTATTTATATAGAACATAAACATTTGAGAATTGCATCTCTGGGCGCACGGGGAAGGGTAGCTGATGCCTGTCCCTATATATAGGAGCTTTTGACAATGCAGTTTCTGCTTCTCAAATCAATATTCTCTCATTGAAAGGATGACTTGCAATATCATTCTGCAAAGGTCTCTTTGCTAAACTTATCTCGTCATTTCTTTCCTTTTTTGGCTTTGCTTTTCTGTGTTTGTGTCTCTCTTTTTTTCTGGGTTCGTGTTTCTCAAATCAATATCTTCTTTTCTGGGTTTTCTGTATTTGCTAACGAAAAATAAGAAAGTACGTTATCTCGCTTCTTGCTCCCGTAGCTTCATCCACCCTTTAGACCCGGGGTCCTCATTAGAACATCCGTGACATCGAGGCGAGCCCGACTCTAATACCATTTGTGACATCCACTCACATCGAGTGAGCTTGACTTTGATATCATTTGTCATATCCGCTTACATCGAGTAGAGCCTAGTCGTGATACATTTGTAACATCGAGCCGAGCCTGGCTCTGATACCATTTATAACGTCCACCCACATCGAGCCGAGCCTGGCTCTGATACCATTTTATTTGTTAAAAGTTGTTTACATGTAATAAAGCTTATAATTATAGTTGACACTTTTCTTGATTCCTTCAATATCTGGCAAGAGCTCGATTCCTAATAGCATGTATGGAAAATGTCTCGTATTTAAGCACTAAAGTTTAGAGTCAGTCAAAACGGGCTGGATCCTGTGGGCCAGCCCATTAAGCCCCATTTTTAGCCCCATATGATGAGGTTATTTTTGTCCCTAGCCCAAAATAACCCACACTCCTCTTGGGTTATAATAGAGTCAACCGCGGGTCACCCTATTTTTTTAATCAAAACCCTACCCCACTTTTCCATAAAATAAAACGCTCACAAATAACAATGTGGGCTGTTTAGCTGGATAGTGCATTTTGTTTCCTGGAAGCTGATAAATTTTCTAGGAAGGCAAGACAGAGAAGTGTCCAAAATAAAAAAATTCCCAGGTTTAGGATGTTTCATCAACTTAGATACATTAGGACATGGCTTTACCTCTTTCAACGTTTTTCTTCAAATTTTAAAGTGAAAAACAACAAATGTAGGGAAATTTTTATTATGGAGGAATAGGGTTGTAGGCCCATTAAGCGGGGCCTACTTCTTTCTTCCGGGATACCTTGTTTATTTCTCTTAGTAACTTCACAGTGAAATACAGCAGAAAAAACCAAAAACTGAGAAATTACCCATCAAATAGAAACTGAATTACTGAGGATCTAGCCAACAGTGACAAATGAGAGAAGTCCGAGGATGAACTTCGTTGTAAGAACCATGAGCTACTTGCCGGTGTGGAGACAAAGAGAAAATGAAGAATGAAAGAAGGTGAAATCAAAGAAACGAAGACACTAATTCAATGGGAATCGTTGTGCGGTTTTTAAGAACACGAAGAAACAACTATAGCTTGTGTTTAGTCAATTAATTTGTCTTGTTTCTTACCTTTTTCGTTTCAGGAAAATGCCCGTATTCAAATCCAGTTAAACAACTATTTGTGTTTATTTTCTCCCAGAAACACTTCTCTGATTTTTGGCCTGCGAGTTGGCCCTAACCCTCAGGGTTATATAATTTTTTTGACCCGTACGGCCTGTTTAACCTGCGAGCTTTTTGGCCCAAGCCCGCGCGGGCCGGGGTGGCCCATTTTCACAGCTCTACTGAAGTTCCTTCAGGAAGTCTATAGTCGAGGGGATTAGCCAATGCTACCAGCCGTAGATACCTCAGCCTAACAAAAAAAACTTATTATACAACTATATTGTTCATACAATTTGAATGATATATTACTAAATATAATTTTAATTTCAATCTTAATTTATATTTAAATTGCCTAATTTTTTTTATTTTTTATACAATAATGTCAAATTATAATATACTTTTAAAATTAAAATCTAACATTACATTTAATAGCAATATAAAATAATAAAATTGATAGAAAAATTAAGCAAAAAGTTTTCCCATTAAATTTTTTCCTACCAAGTGTTAAATTACATTAGTAACCAATAATATTTTTAAGTGTTACTCAATATGATAATGCAATTTTTTTTTTCCGGGTGTGGTTAGATTATAGAGTTTTACTTTATTGGATTTTTCTGTATCGCCCCTTGTACGTCCTTTCATGGTTTAGGTGCTTTTGGAAAAACCATGGTTTTGCTCATAAAATATTAAAATGTCACTCATTTTATATAGAACGTAAACATTTGAGAATTGTGCACTTGGGTGCAGGGAGAGGGTGACATATAGGAGCTTCCGACAATGTAGGTTTGTGTGTTTCTACTTCTCAAATCAATATCCTCTTTGTGAAAGGATGACTTGCAATATCATTACGCAAAGGTCTCTTTACTAAACTTATCTCGTCGTTTCTTTCCTTTTTTGGCTTTGCTTTTATGTGTTTGTGTCTCTTTTTTCTTTGTTCAATTTTCTCAAATCAATATCCTCTTTTCTAGGTTTTCTCGCATTTGCTAACGAAAAATAAGAAAGCAATTTATCTCTTGAGCTTCTGCTCCCACGAGCTTCATCCAGCCCTTTAGACCTAGGTTCCTCGTTAGAACATCCGTCGACATCGAGGCGAACATGACTCTAATACCATTTGGGACATCCACTCGCATTGAGCTAAGCCTGACTCTGATACCATTTATGACATCCGCTCACATCGAGCAGAGCTTGACTCTAATATCATTTGTAACATCCGCTCACATCGAGCAGAGCTTGGCTCTGATACCATTTGTAACATCGAGTTGAGCTTGATTCTAATACCATTTTTTTGGTTAAAAGTTATTTACATGTAATAAAGCTTATAATTATAGTTGACACTTAGATCAGTTACTTCAATATTTTTTTTTTATATCCCTATGCTTTCTTATCCCTCATTTGTTTTTTTTTTTAAATGTTGTAGCCTCTACCTTCCTCAGTCATGTGAGAAGCTGGTGATGTTATTTGCTCTTGTGGATGAGCTCATCCGCTACAATGACAATTGTTCCAAGGAGGGAGTAGTAAATTTTAGAGTAAATACCATTTCTAGTCCCTGACACCCCATTTTGGTCCCTGAAAAAAAAATGTCATTTTTAGTCCATAAAAAGGACGAATAAGGGTCGATTGGTGGACATTTTGATCCCTTAAAAATTTCCAAAATGTTCTTTTTAGTCCCATAAAAAGGACGAATAAGTGTCGGTTTTTTTGTTAGGGACCAAAATGGGGTCCGTGTTTTTTATCAGGGATCAGAAAGGGTATTTACTCTAAATTTTATCATTCCTGACATTTTGCAGTTAAGTTTGGAATTTTATTTGATTCCTTTAATATTTGATGGTGCTTGAAAATTGTATCGTATTACTTAATACACACATAAATCATTTGTATAATTAAAATATGTCTCGGAACTTCACACAGATTTTATACATTTATATGCCTTGTGTAAGGTTTTTTTGAGAAAGTTTCTTATTGACTAATTCATTTAGCTATTTTTGATTGTTTTTATGGTTAATAACATCTCTTTGGTTAATCGTAGGTACTCAATCAAGAGATTCAAGAAAGCACAATGTCCAATAGTTGAGAGGCTTACTAATTCTCTCAAGATGAATGGTAGAAACAAGCGATCCGAGCAAGTAACGAGTGAAGCGCATAATATCTTGAATTATTTACATTTCATGTTTAGTAATATTTAGTGAAGACGGGATTGATTTTTCCCATAGTGGGTTAAGGTCATGTCTTTGAGTTGGACCTAAATTAGATATGCACACTTTGGTAGGAGATTTAAATCTTTCATTATATTTCCACAAGAATATAGCCTTTGTGATAAAGGGACTTTTCTAGAGGAGATAATATATGGCTTTTGAGTCAGATACTTGAACAATTCACTATCATATTAAACTACTGGGACATTTGAGTTATGCAAAATGTTGGTAGAATTTCATTGTATCATAGTCCGTCTGCAAGTGCATGCTGAGCTATTTATCGTAGTAAGATTAAAAGCCGAGCATATTTTCTCAATTAAGAATTTGGGACCATAATCAACAACATTGTGTCACTTCACCTTCTCTTCCTTCGTTTTCCTCAATTCTTTTGAGTACTAAATAATTGTATATATCACCAAAACAAATTGTATCATCAATATATAATAAATCTAACAACACATTATTTACAAGAAAAAAGTACTGACAACAAACATCAAATTTCATAAGATGCATGGAAAAACAGGATAATGTTGAATAATAAAACACATTAAGAAGAATTAAGGCTAGTATGATGTATGCACAATTTATGGACAAATTTATATGCATCCTCAATGACTCTTTTTTCCATTATAGCTTTGTTTGAAAACATGGCTCCTCCGCGCTTCTTAGAATCAAGCCCAACCAAGTTCGCAAAAAATACTTGCCATATAAGGATACCATGTTATTTATAAACCATAAAAGGTAAAATAAACATCGTTCAGAATTGAAATCAATAGCAATTATGCAGTAGATTCACACAAGTTAGATGGATTATTATGAAATTAAACTGTTGTTGAAGAAAAGAAAATGAAAAGAAGGGGGTTAGATTAGTTCATGGATTATATTAGTATTAGAGCCTGGGTTGGGTCGAGGACGTTGTCTCTTAGGGGCGGTGAATTGTATTGGTATCAGAGCCAGGTTCGGGTGATGTTGTGACGTTGGCCCCAGGGTGGATTGTATAGGTATCGTCGAACTAGGTTTGGGTGATGCTGGGCCTTGGCTCCTTTGGGTGGATTGTATTGGTATCAGATCCAAGTTCGGGTCACCTTAGGGAATGAATTGTATTGGCATCGAGTCGTATTCGAATTGTTGTGATGGGGTGGTGGATTGTATCGGTATCAGAGTCAGGTTTGGGTGATGCTGGGACGTTGGAATTAGGGGTAGAATGTATTGGTAACAGAGCCAAGTTTGGGTGTCCCCCAAGGATTGAATTGTATTGGTATTAGAGTCAATTTCAAATGGTATGAGAGCCACGTTCAGGTGTCCCAGGGAAAATATTGTATTGGTATCAGAGCCAGGTTCAATTGGGTGTCCCTAGGGAAAATATTGTGCATATTGAATATCTAATACAAATAACATGTTTTATAATGTGGCCTCAAAATTTAATATGAAAGCATGTGTGAGGCAAATAAGCTTCTGCGGTTTAATTGTCATTTTTCAAAAGGAGTTTTACTTTACCAAAGGAGTCTAACTACATATAATACTCTTTGCGACATATAGGACACTCAATGCGTTGAAGCGGGGGCATTCTTGAGCGGCAATCATGGAAAATATGACCACGAGTTGATAATTGTTGTCGACTTGGTGATCACCAATGATTCCCAACATATAGAACACTTGTCATTGTAGCTAATGAGCTCCTCATACTAGGGCAAGTTGCATTACCAGCCTCCTTAGGTCACGAGGGGTGGAGGTAGCTCACGATTGGTTGGAGGGTGCGATATTTGGAAAAAAAAAAACAAAGAAGAAGAGAGAGATAATAAAGCAAACTAATAAAAAAAAAAATACAAAGCAGAAAACCATTGCTACTATTCGTAGAAAAAATATACAAAGAAGCAATGAAAAGTCTTTCTAGACAATATGGGATCTCTGATCCGCCCCAAGAGGCGAGTCTGAGTGGATTGTATAGGTATCGAGAACCGAGGTTTGGGTGATCTGGGCCTTGGCTCCTTTGGGTGGATTGTATTGGTATCGAGCCAAGTTCGGGTCGCCCTAGGGAATGAATTGTAATGGTATCAGAGTCAGATTCGAATTGTTGTGCTCGGGTGGTGGATTGTATTGGTATCAGAGTCAGATTCGAATTGTTGTGATGGGGTGGTGGATTGTATTGGTATTAGAGTCAGGTTCGGGTGATGCTGGGATGTTGGAATTAGGGGTAGAATGTATTGGTAACAGAGCCAAGTTCGGGTGTCCCAAAGTTGAATTGTATTGGTATTATAGTCAAATTCAAATGGTATGAGAGCCACGTTCGGGTGTCCACTAGGGAAAATATTGTATTGGTACGAGCCGAGGTTCAATTGGGTATCCCTAGGGAAAATATTGTGCATATTGAATATCTAATACAAATAACATGTTTTATAATGTGGCTTCAAAATATAATATGAAAACATGTGTGAGGCAAATAAGCTTCTAGCGGTTTCGTTGTCATTTTTCAAAAGGAGTTCTACTTTACCAAAGGAGTCTAACTACATATAATACTCTTTGCGGCATATAGGACACTCAATGTGTTGACGCAGGGCATTCTTGAGGCAGCAATCATGGAAAATATGACCGCAGTTGATAATTGTTGCCAGCTTGGTGATCAACAACGATTCCCAACATATAGAGCGATTGTCATTGCGGCTAATGAGCTCCTCACTAGGGCAAGTTGCATTACCAGCCTCCTTGGGTCACAAGGGGTGGAGGTGGCTTACGATTGGGTGGAGGAGTGCGATATCACGAAAAAAAAACAAAGAAGAAGAGAGAGATAAGAAAGCAAATTAATATACAAAAAATACAAAGCAGAAAACCATTGCTACTATTCGTAGAAAAAATATACAAAGAAACAATGAAAAGTTTTTCTAGACAATATGGGATCTCACTGATCCACCTTAAGAGCGAGAGTCCTCGGGTGGATTGTATAGGTATCAAAACCAGGTTTGGGTGATGCTAGGCCTTGGCTCCTTTGGGTGGATTGTATTGGTATCGAGGCCAAGTTCGGGTCGCCGCAGGGAATGAATTGTATTGGTATCAGAGTCAGGTTCGGGTGATGTTGGGACGTTGGAATTAGGGGTAGAATGTATTGGTAACAGAGTCAAGTTCGGGTGTCCCAAAGGATTGAAATGTATTGGTATTAGAGTCAAATTCAAATGGTATGAGAGCCACGTTCAGGTGTCCCTAGGGAAAATATTGTATTGGTATCAGAGTCAGGTTCAATTGGGTGTCCCTAGGGAAAATATTGTGCATATTGAATATCTAATACAAATAACATGTTTTATAACGTGGCTTCAAAATTTAATATGAAAGCATGTGTGTGGCAAATAAGCTTCTAGCGGTTTGATTGTCGTTTTTCAAAAGGAGTTTTACTTTACCAAAGGAGTCTAACTTATAATACACTTTGCGGCATATAGGACACTCAATGCGTTGGCGCATGGGCATTCTTGAGGCGGAGATCATGGAAAATATGACCGCGATTGATAATTGTTGCCGGCTTGGTGATCAACAACGATTCCCAACATATAGAGCGATTGTCATTGCGGCTAATGAGCTCCTCGCTAGGGCAAGTTGCATTACCCGGCCTCCTTGGGTCACGAGGGTGGAGGTGGCTCACGATTGGGTGGAGAGGCTGCGATATACGAAAAAAAAACAAAGAAGAAGAGAGATAAGAAAGCAAATTAATATACAAAAATACAAAGCGAGAAAACCATTGCTACTATTCGTAGAAAAAATATACAAAGAAACAATGAAAAGTTTTCTAGACAATATGGGATCTCACAATCCACCCCTAGAGCGAGTCCTCGGGTGGATTGTATAGGTATCAAAACCGGAGTTTGGGTGATGCTAGGCCTTGGCTCCTTTGGGTGGATTGTATTGGTATCAGAGCCAAGTTCGGGTCGCCCATAGGGAATGAATTGTATTGGTATCGAGTCGGAGTTCGGGTGATGTTGGGACGTTGGAATTAGGGGTAGAATGTATTGGTAACGCAGTCAAGTTCGGGTGTCCCCGAGGATTGAAATGTATTGGTATTAGAGTCAAATTCAAATGGTATGAGAGCCACGTTCGGGTGTCCCTAGGGAAAATATTGTATTGGTATCGGTCGGGTTCAATTGGGTGTCCCTAGGGAAAATATTGTGCATATTGAATATCTAATACAAATAACATGTTTTATAATGTGGCTTCAAAATTTAATATGAAAGCATGTGTGAGGCAAATAAGCTTAGCAGTTTGATTGTCGTTTTCAAAAGGAGTTTTACTTTACCAAAGGAGTCTAACTTATATACTCTTTGCGGCATATAGGACACTCAATGCGTTGGCGCAGAGGCATTCTTGAGGCAAAGAATCATGGAAAATATGACCGCGATTGATAATTGTTGCCGGCTTGGTGATCAACAACGATTCCCAACATATAGAACGATTGTCATTGCAGCTAATGAGCTCCTCCACTAGGGCAAGTTGCATTACCAGCCTCCTTGGGTCACGAGGGGTGGAGGTGGCTCACGATTGGGTGGAGGCTGCGATATCTGAAAAAAAAAACGGATTGTATTGGTATCGAGCCAAGTTCGGTCGCCCATGGGAATGAATTGTATTGGTATCGAGTCGAGTTCGGGTGATGTTGGGACATTGGAATTAGGGGTAGAATGTATTGGTAACGAGAGTCAAGTTCGGGTGTCCCAAGGAGTTGAAATGTATTGGTATTAGAGTCAAATTCAAATGGTATGAGAGCCACGTTCAGGTGTCCCTAGGTAAAATATTGTATTGGTATCGAGTCGAGTTCAATTGGGTGTCCCTAGGGAAAATATTGTGCATATTGAATATCTAATACAAATAACATGTTTTATAACGTGGCTTCAAAATTTAATATGAAAGCATGTATGAGGAAAATAAGCTTCTAGCAGTTTGATTGTCGTTTTTCAAAAGGAGTTTTACTTTACCAAAGGAGTCTAACTACATATAATACTCTTTACGGCATATAGGACACTCAATGCGTTGACGCAGGGCATTCTTGAGGCAGCAATCATGGAAAATATGACCGCAGTTGATAATTGTTGCCAGCTTGGTGATCAACAACGATTCCCAACATATAGAACAGTTGTCATTGCAGCTAATGAGCTCCTCCACATGGCAAGTTGCATTACCAGCCTCCTTGGGTCACGAGGGGTGGAGGTGGCTCACGATTGGGTGGAGGCTGCGATATACGAAAAAAACAAGAAGAAGAGAGAGATAAGAAAGCAAATTAATATACAAAAAATACAAAGCAGAAAACCATTGCTACTATTCGTAGAAAAAATATACAAAGAAAGCAATGAAAAGTTTTCTAGACAATATGGGATCTCATAATCCACCCCTAAGAGGCAGAGTCCTCGGGTGGATTGTATAGGTATCAAAACCAGGTTTGGGTGATGCTAGGCCTTGGCTCCTTTGGGTGGATTGTATTGGTATCAGAGCCAAGTTCGGGTCGCCCATAGGGAATGAATTGTATTGGTATCAGAGTCGAGTTCGGGTGATGTTGGGACGTTGGAATTAGGGGTAGAATGTATTGGTAACAGAGTCAAGTTCGGGTGTCCCCCAAGGATTGAAATGTATTGGTATTAGAGTCAAATTCAAATGGTATGAGAGCCACGTTCAGGTGTCCCTAGGGAAAATATTGTATTGGTATCGAGCCGAGGTTCAATTGGGTGTCCCTAGGGAAAATATTGTGCATATTGAATATCTAATACAAATAACATGTTTTATAATGTGGCTTCAAAATTTAATATGAAAGCATGTGTGAGGCAAATAAGCTTCTAACAGTTTGATTGTCGTTTTTCAAAAGGAGTTTTACTTTACCAAAGGAGTCTAACTTATATTACTCTTTGCGGCATATAGGACACTCAATGCGTTGACGCAGGGCATTCTTGAGGCTTGACAATCATGGAAAATATGACCGTGATTGATAATTGTTGCCAGCTTGGTGATCAACAACGATTCCCAACATATAGAACGATTGTCATTGTAGCTAATGAGCTCCTCGCTAGGGCAAGTTGCATTACCGACCTCCTTGGGTCACGAGGGGTGGAGGTGGCTCACGATTGGGTGGAGGCTGCGATATCGAAAAAAAAAAAAACAAAGAAGAGAGAGAGATAAGAAAGCAAATTAATATACAAAAATACAAAGCAGAAAACCATTGCTACTATTCGTAGAAAAAATATACAAAGAAACAATGAAAAGTTTTTCTAGACAATATGGGATCTCACAATCCACCCAAGAGGCGAGTCCTCGGGTGGATTGTATAGAATATCAAAACCAGGTTTGGGTGATGCTAGGCCTTGGCTCCTTTGGGTGGATTGTATTGGTATCAGAGCCAAGTTCGGGTCGCCCATAGGGAATGAATTGTATTGGTATCAGAGTCAGGTTCGGGTGATGTTGGGACGTTGGAATTAGGGGTAGAATGTATTGGTAACAGAGTCAAGTTCGGGTGTCCCCCAAGGATTGAAATGTATTGGTATTAGAGTCAAATTCAAATGGTATGAGAGCCACGTTCAGGTGTCCACCTAGGTAAAATATTGTATTGGTATCAGAGTCAGGTTCAATTGGGTGTCCCTAGGGAAAATATTGTGCATATTGAATATCTAATACAAATAACATGTTTTATAACGTGGCTTCAAAATTTAATATGAAAGCATGTGTGAGGAAAATAAGCTTCTTGCAGTTTGATTGTCGTTTTCAAAAGGAGTTTTACTTTACCAAAGGAGTCTAACTACATATAATACTCTTTACGGCATATAGGACACTCAATGCGTTGACGCGAGGGCATTCTTGAGGCAACAATCATGGAAAATATGACCATGATTGATAATTGTTGACTGACTTGGTGATCAATAACGATTCCCAACATATAGAAACAGTTGTCATTGTAGCTAATGAGCTCCTCCACCATGGCAAGTTGCATTACGAGCCTCCTTGGGTCACGAGGGGTGGAGGTGGCTCACGATTGGGTGGAGGCTGCGATATCTGGAAAAAAAGACAATGAATAAGAGAGAGATAAAAAACCAAATTAACATAAAAAAAAATACAAAGCAGAAAACCATTGCTACTATTCGTAGAAAAAATATACAAAGAAGCAATGAAAAGTCTTTCTAGACAATATGGGATCTCATAATCGCCACAAGAGGCAGAGTCCTCGAATGGATTGTATAGGTATCAAAACCAGGTTTGGGTGATGATGGGCCTTGGCTCCTTTGGGTGGATTATATTGGTATCAGAGCCAAGTTCGGGTCGCCCATAGTGAATGAATTGTAATGGTATCAGAGTCAGATTCGAATTGTTGTGCTGGGATGGTGGATTGTATTGGTATCAGAGTCAGATTCGAATTCTTGTGCTGGGGTGGTGGATTGTATTGGTATTAGAGTCAGGTTCCGGTGATGCTGGGATGTTGGAATTAGGGGCAGAATTTATTAGTATCAGAGCCAAGTTCGGGTGTCCCCCAAGGATTGAATTGTATTGGTATTAGGGTCAATTTCAAATGGTATGAGAGCCACGTTCAGGTGTCCCTAGGGAAAATATTGTATTGGTACCAGAGCCAGGTTCAATTGGGTGTCCCTAGGGAAAATATTGTGCATATTGAATATCTAATACAAATAACATGTTTTATAATGTGGCGTCAAAATTTAATATGAAAGCATGTGTGAAGCAAATAAGCTTCTAGCAGTTTGATTGTCATTTTTCAAAAGGAGTTTTACTTTACCAAAGGAGTCTAACTTATAATACTCTTTGCGGCATATAGGACACTCAATGCGTTGGCGCAAGGCATTCTTGAGGCGGCAATCATGGAAAAAAAAAACAAAGAAGAAGAGAGAGATAAGAAAGCAAATTAATATAAAAAAATACAAAGCAGAAAACCATTGCTACTATTCGTAGAAAAAATATACAAAGAAGCAATAAAAAGTCTTTCTAGACACTATGGTATCTCACAATCCACCCAAGAGTTTTCCAGACAATATGGGATCTCACAATCCGCCCCTAGAGGCGAGTACTTGCTAGCGTAACGATCCAAATCGGCTCGATACCAATACAATCCACCCTCAGGGGTCGGCGTCCCTCCGCACAACGACCCAAACTTCTCTCGACACCAATACAATCCACCCTCTAGGGTCAGCGTCCTCGCTGCACAACGACCCAAACTTCTCTCTGACACCAATACAATTCATCCCCTAGGGGCTAGCGTCCAATATCCTCGCTGGCACAACAACTTGAACCTGGCTCTGATACCAATACAATCCAACCCTATGTGCCGGCATCCTCGCTAGCACAGACGACTCAAACCTGAATTTGATACCAATACAATCCACTCCATAGGGCAGCGTCCAAAGCATCCTCATTGGCACAGCGACTCAAACCTAGCTCTAATACCAATACAATCCATCCCTTACGGCCCCAGCGTCCTCGCTAGCGCAACAATCTAAGCCTAACTTTGATACCAATGGTAATATCCTAGCGCCTTGCTTTTTGATACCATATTTTTATCCCTTTGCTTTCTTATCTCTTTTTTCAGATGTCGCAACCTCCCCCTCCCCAACTATGTGAGAAGTTGTTGACGCTATGTGCTCTAGTGGACAAGCTCATTCGCTCCAACGAATTATTCCATATGCTAGGAGCCGTTGTTGACTCCCTTCCTTTAATTTCTACTCTTTCTCCTCCCAAACAAATAACAAACCAACTAACTCTCTCCCTATATATGAATGTGAAATCCTCACTCCCTCTTTAAACCATCCTCTTCTGGTATCATCTGTTTCTCAAAGTTCTCATATTTTTCCTCTTCTGGCGTTCCGAAATGGACATTGATGCCACCACTGAGCAGCGTGTGGAGCCAACCAAAGGCAAACGCGCCAAACGGCAACGCCACAGGCCCTTTTGCACCACCCTCACCCACCCCACCTCCTCCTTTGCTTCCACTGATGATGATATCACCTCCTTCAATTCCTCCACCTCCACTAATGATGAATGAGACATTGCTAATTGCTTGATTCTCTTGGCTCAGAGTGGTTATGGGCAGGAGGCTCCTTGTGAGGAGCATAATCTCTCTGAGCCAAGAGAATCAAGCCATTAGCAATGTCTTCTTCATCATCGGCGGGGCGTCAAAAGTGGTGGAGATCCGATGATGCTTTGTTTCTGTTTTTGTATATATTAGAGTTTTTTTCCAGATATGAAATTTCTTAGATATGTTTACCACCGACACCATTCTGATTTAACAATTGATCCTGTCTGTGAGCAACAGTCTCGTGCATAGCGGACAAGAAATCGCAGGTAACTCAAGGCAGCCACCCGGATCCATGAAATCCAACGGCTCCAAGTGCTGGGAACTCTTCTGGCTAATCCCTCTTCCCATCTTAAAGAGACTAATCATAAAGGTTTGCGCATTGTATACATTGTACGAGAGAGGCTGGGGCCCTTCAAATCCAACCAAAAGTTGGTCCCTTCGAAGACGACCACCACCACCACCTCACCTTCGTTGTTCGTCTCCTTCCAACGTCTGTGTCTTTTCTATTCAAAATCCATCCAAACTTTTCGAGTTGATTGTTCAACTTGCTTTTAATTTTGAATAGGCTTGTCATAGGCACCACGACAAGCATTCGTGTAAACCCTTCACTTTCTTCTCTCCTTTATCCTTCCTTTGAGTCTAGCCTCTTCCTCCAACCTCACTCCAAACTGGTGCGTCGCCTGAATTCTTAATTCCTGCTATTTTGTTGTCGACCTCTGATCTTTATTTACTCCTCTATTGAATTCATTTATATTGATTTCTGGAACTTATAGGTAACTGTGTTCCCGTGTATTAGTTTATTTTTGACATGGGAAGTTGTTTGGGCACCCAAATTAAAGCTGAGAGCCAGTGAAACACAGGTATTTCTGGTTTTTCTTTCTCTCCGGCACAACCCTAGTGTATGGGGTCCATGCTATTGATTTCTCGATTCTTGCCCTTGTACGCTTGTATGTATGTTGATCGTTTCATTTTGTGATCGACTGCTCAGATTTATATTTTGCCTGGCTTTACTCTTTCTTTTCCCCTCTTCTTCACTCTAATTGGTGAACTCAACCCTGTTTCTGCTGATGAGATGAAATTGAGTTCTTCGAGTGGCTTTAACATCTCAACTTGTCATCTTCAAGCATTCGTTTTGCCTTCCTTCTATACTAACTTATCTCGTCCAAAGATAAGGGAAAAATAAATGGAATTTTTGTGTTATGGGTGTGTTTGACTGTGCTAATGTTGTTAATTTCTGTAGCGCCGAATTCCAAATACGTGTGCACAGATGGAAGTGATGTGAGCAGCACGGGCAGTGAGGTCTCAAAAGGCCTCGGCAAGTGGCAACTCATACTCGCCGGAGTGAGGGTGAAATCTTACAGTCATCCAATAATTTGAAGAGCTTTACTTATGTAGAACTGAAGGTGGCCACACGAAATTTCCGACATGATAGTGTTTTAGGAGAAGGTGGTTTTGGTTCAGTTTTCAAAGGATGGATTGATGAGCAGTTCCTTACGGCTGCCAATCCTGGCACTTTCCATCATAGGCGGGTAAGGTTGGTCCTCTTTAAGCTAGACTCAGAGGAGTTGGTTTGCCATGTTTTTCCTTTTTTTTTTTTTTTTTTCTGTTTTAGGCTGAAGTGAATTTTCTGCAACAATTTTGTCATCCCCATCTTGTAAAGTTGATCGGGTATTGCCTTGAAGACGAACACCGTCTTCTGGTGTATGAATTTATGCCTCGAGGCAGCCTGGAGAGTCATTTATTCAGGAGTGAGTCCTTCATGCCTTAACCAACTTTTCAATTGATTTAACTAGAGAATCGTGTTTAACATTCATAATAATGTCGAAACAGGGGGCTCTTATTTTCAACCTCTCTCTTGGAGCCACCGTCTGAAGGTCACTCTTGGTGCTGCCAGAGGGCTTGCATTTCTTCACAGTGCCGAAACAAGAGTGATATATAGGGACTTGAAGACCTCAAATATCTTGCTTGATTCAGTATGTGTCATTGAGGCTATTTGAATCTCAGGGTTGCAATTTGTTCTAAGAAATTCATAATGAATAAATTTTGGTATTGGTTTTATCTCGTTAAGAATTAGTGTGAAGGTTTCAGTTTTGTTTGAAAAAAAGGGTATTATGACCATTGGAAGGGGTTAGTAGGTAGGGAGCTTGTGGCTATTTACTGATGAACTATCTTGTGTGCAAGGTACAGGGAGATGTATCTGTCATTGGGATCTTTTCTTTTTACTTGTGATCACGTGAATACTGTATCTTGTGTGGCTCGCAAGGAGACTTTTCTTTCTGTGTAATTGCTGTATTTGTGGTCGTAGTAGTTTTCGCTCTTCTAGCTATACAGAGTTGGGATATGGAAGCCTATCCTCCTTTGGGACTGAAACCAATTTGAGTGTCCTTTTTTGCACGTACTCCTTTTTGTGTTTTATTAATTTATCAATCATCGTGAATAAACAATATTAAATTTATATTAAGTTTTCATATCCGTAAATCATAAATAATAAATTTTACTTTAGATTTTCTGCTGTACATAAAATGATACATTTAATTTAAGAAAAGAGTCAATTAATTGGTTTTTTATAAACGGATTAATTGTTTTGAAGCGAAACATTTCAATGGAAACTGTGAATTACTGAATTGTGAAGCGCATGAAGTAATATAGGCAAAAAATTTCTTTAAAAAAATGCATGAGGCAAGAGGGGCACTTGTCCGTAGATTTGGGAGTCCGGTTCTTCTGCCCGGCGTCCCCTCTCCCCATCCCTCACAGTTCAAATCTCGGCCGTCCAAATCTGGATCCAACGGCTCAGAATCGTTTTAAAAAAAAAAAATTAAAAAAATATTTTTTAAAAAAATAAAAAAATATTTTTTTTTTAAAAACCATTCTGGGCCGTTGGATCCGAATTTGGACGGCCGAGATCGGACTGTGAGGGATCACCATCTCCATCACCATCATTATTAGTTGTCTATTTTAAATAAATAGTGACATTTGTTTAATAACATTAAATCATAATCTAATGATTAAAGAGATTCAAACTAGGTATGGAAATAGGTCAAGGTCAAAGGTTGGTATCCATGGCTAAAAGTGACGGTTGAAGGCATCCGTGTTTTAGATAAGGTATTACTTTAAATCATAATCTAATGATAAGAGCAAACTAGGTATGGAAATAGGTCAAGTAAAGTCTCTGCAATTTAAAAATCATACTTTGCGAATCTAAGGCATGAGCCTTCATAAAACCGGCTTCATCAAGTCTTTTAAAGACATACTTACAATGTAGACCTTTAAAAAGCCTCATATTGCAGTCATGAAGGCCCTAAGTAGGCTTCATGCACTTTGAGCCTATCAAAATCTATATAAATATAAGAATGAAAATATAAATATTGTGTTATTATTTAATATAAATATAAATATATTTATTTAATGTGTAAACAAGTCAAGTTTGAAGGCTTGTAGGCCAGGCCTTAACGAAATAGGTCTGGCCTTTTTAACAAACAGGTCAGGCCAGATGTTACACCCCTACCGGCCTCGCCCTTTCGGGTGGCGGGTTAGAGGGAATCCTTTAATTAGTTATCTTTCCTTCATTATTAGGTCCATTTCACTTGTATCAGAGTGAGCGCAACCGAGCATTTAACCGTTTTGGACAAACTACTGTACTGGTAAAATTAAAACAAACAGAAAGTAAAAGTCCTCGAAGGGTTAAGGGTACAGTCATCCCAAAATGATTACCATAAATAATATACAGTCATCCAAAAAATATCAGTACAACATATAATAGGGCATCCCCTATCCTTCACCAGCACTGCTATGCCTACCTTTCCAAAAAGGCCTTTATCAGTCATGAACATCCCTCTGTATCAACAAAAGCTTCTGGAGTCCATTGTTGGCCCCCAGAGTAACCGTCAGTACTCAAATACTAAATGTGTAGTGTGTATGCAGGTAACCATGCCAGATAAAAGTCAACAGTGTCATGCCAAACATACCATATATGCAAACAGAATACATACAACACCGACTACCACGTGCCGTCAGGCTGCCTTATCAAGGCAAGCCCCGGACTTACCGGAGTCATGACCCGTAAAGCTGCCTACACCAGATGCCCGAACCTATCGACCCGCATAGCCGCTAATCAAGGGCCTCGGACCAATCGTCCGGCGCTAGGAAACACATAACTCTGTATGCATATTTGGCAATACATATACAAAAACACACATGGCAAATACAAACATACAACAACACACATAAAGATATCTGAGTAAAGCGCTTACTACTGTGGGGTTTATTCTGCTTTAGTATTCTATCGTGCCTGGTAGCTTTCCCAAGTATGCATTAACCCTATGTGACATCAAAATACATTATTTTAGTACTTTCCAAAATACCCTCATGTTTTTCACAAAACCGAGCTCCTAACTATTTTCCAGAAAATCCAGTGATTTTGACCCAGATTCACCGATTTTTAATAAATTCCACAAAACTCATATTCACATGAAACCAATGTCATTCGAACCGTTTGAGTGTCTAGTTTCCAATAAAAATATTTCCAGAAATCATGAGTACACCTAATTTGGCTTGGAGATCAAAGTTCGTCCTCTGGTCCGATTCGCTCCCTTGCTCCCAGTCTCGTTTTCAACAATTTATTTCACCCAGTATTGTTATCGAAAAATCATCATATTATATATCAAAATCATGCCCCGTATGTCTATTTTCTTCATGTAAAATTTAAGTTTAAAATAAGGTCGTTTACTATTTTAAAAACTCGTTTGAAGCTTCGCTGCCCAGATTTCCAGAATCTGGCAGCAAGCCCTTACTCCGGGTTTTTCGGTGTTTTCGCCTTCGGAAACTTCAGCCATGACTAAACTCTACACAAAACCACGTTCCAGTGCCATTGGAAGCCTCAAAAACACCAGAATCAAACCAAAACCCTAATCCCTTGCTCCCTGGACGAAAATACCATAGTAAGAACTTGGAGTAAGGTTTTTCGATGTTACCTAAGATCGGAGAATCGTCGGGTGTTCTTGGTATCTTGGAGCTTGAGCTTTGGCTATGGAGGCTGCTGATCCTTCTTTCCCTCTCCTCTGGAAATTTCGTGCTCCCCATGGCCAAGAGAGAGAGTGTTTTGGGTTTTAATAATTATAAAAGATTCTAAAACACTCGTAACAACCGTGGTAAATTCTGTCTAGTAATTAGTAAATTATCTCGCTTTCCTTGACTTTTTTCCCAAGAAATTCTAGAGAATTCCAGGGTCTCCCTTTGCTGCCACGTGCTGCTGCCCCAAGGAAAGAGAGAGCAGATCTTTTTCTGCTTTTGGGGAAAATTACAGGTTTTGGCCCGGAACTTTCGTAAATTACAATTGTGGCCAGAACTTACCAATTATTACCAACTTTTCCCTCACTTTGCCTTGCTTTTTGGGAACATGTGGGGCGCCACTTTGGGCCCACATAGCTGCCCTAATTGACTTTTTACCTATTTATTCCCATTTTACCCTTTTTGTTCAGGATGTGGGGCCCGGGTTTGACTTTTCCTTAATTCTTCTTTCTTAGTCCCCAAGTAATGACTTTAATCATTAGGGGAACTTAGGTGGCGCCTAATGGGGCCCAAAAATCTGCTCCCCTATAATTACTCCCCTTTTTCTCACTTTATCACCCAGCTTTTGACCAACCGGCCCCACCGGCCCGCCGGTACGCAAATGCCTCTTTTTGTATTGTTCTTCAACTTTTCCGATATTTTCCCCTGAATGGACGCTCATGTGTGGCGCCTCCAGACTTCCCAGTGAGTGGCCCCATACTTGCCTCATTCACCAACAATAACCTCTAAACCGGTCCTTATCGGCCCCGTTTCTACTGTGCAACCACCTGTGGGACCTGCATCTCGAATTTCGGCCTAAATATGACTTTTATCACCTGTTTTTCACCTCTCCTCTGTGGTGAACGAAATTTTCCATGTTACTCTACTAGAAATTGATCATTTTGCCCTTGCTTTTCTTCCTCTTACATTATTTACAATATTTAACTAATAATCGAAAATATATCCTCTCATTAACTCAATATTAACTACAAACACACTAATTACATCAGTAGGGTGTTACACTTCTCCCCTAAACAAAGTCGTCTCGAAATTTGAACATTTGTACGTTGAGAATCATTCAGGCATTCGGCCATTTAACCCATTATTTATGTATGCTCACTCAAGCATACAATATGCTTTATATCATTCTTATCCAACTTGTATTTAGGGGTAATATTCAACCATATAGGATTTATTGGTCCGTTCTTGGTGCTTATTTAAGTACCTTGCCGCCTTACTAATTCTGCACCACTAACTTATTTTATATTGGCTCTCAACCATTATATTATCCTAATAAGGTTTTCTAGCCTTATTGCAGGAATCACCTCTCTCCTTACATTTCATTATCACTCTATATTAATGTTTTACTGGCCTCAAGATATATTTTTGACACACTGTCTAAAGTCACCATGCTAAAAAATCCCATATAGTGCTAAGTAATCAAGTCTTAAGTGTTTTATAAAAGAACTAATGCATATATTGCATAATGGTGTCTTACCGCCTGAGCCTCTGCTATCTATATCTCTTGAGCTTCTCAATTTAAAGCTCTCAAATCATTTTCTTCTTGCTTAGCATGATAGCTAGCAAATACTATCTGATTTATAAAATTCAAATTTTCGTACCATTCTATTCGGTGTAGTTTTTGTATAACACGATTAAATCGCAGTAGCATATTAGCAATGATAATTAGCATTAAGCTTTTCATTCCCTATGTTGTCTCATATTCACCTTCAATTTTCAAACGTTAAAATTTTTGTGAAGCGTATATTTTCATAATTGCACAAAACAATATTCACACAGCTTAATAAACTATAATCTGCCTAACAAATTTCAAGGAAACGATTAACCGCCTGGCCTATTTTCGAAAAATATTTACCACCAGACACATTAATGAGTGAGATTATTCATTTAAAAAATTTAACAATCTAAGCTCTTGCCATTATTCAACCTCTCAATTAAACCGCATATTCTAATCTTTCACAAACTATTTTATTAATTATTTAATTATGGAAAAAATAATTAATGCGCTTTGGAAACAAGCAAGTTTGCTTTATAAAAAGAACTAAATATAATTGTTAGTTGGTGTCTTATACTCCTCTAATCCTTATTATAAGGCACCAACTAGCAATTTTATTTGGTCTTTTTTATAAGGCATTTGTTTGTTCCCAATGAGCATTGATTATTTTTTTCCATATATGTCCATAATTAATAAGGGTAGTGGGTGAGAGTAATAATTAATATGATATTAGAGTTTAGTGCAATTAGTAGGGGTAATATTAAAAAGGGTTAAGGTGTGATTTTACCAACGAACTATTGGCTCAGAGCGTCAAAGACAATTAACTATTAAGTGAAATAAAAATACCAACAAACTTTTTAAAAGGAGCGCTAAAGACAACGCCATAACATTAACAAAAAGTTAACCTCCGTTATCTAAGGTGTAGATTGTACAACGAACTCTTATTCCAGAGCGTCTCAAAGACAAAATTCTAAATTTTACTAAATTAAATAATTTTTCTCAATTGTCATTATTCAAAACTACTTGTATAGATATCTATGGACAAAAATTATTCATTCTTTAATTTTGTCAAAATTATAATTTATAAAATAAACAAAAGTTTTAATTTAAAAATATAATTATATGATTTAAATAAAACTCAAGGTATTTTATATTCTTTTTTTCGATTTTGCTGTTAACTTAATATCATTATATTCAAGATAGATAATGTATCGTTGGGAATAAGTTATACAACAATTGACACAATTGAGCTTTAAGAACTACTAACCTAAATTTCTTGCTATAATTTAAAGAGGGAAACAAATTATACTTATAAATTTAGATTAATAAGACTTATATTTAGAAATAAAATAAAAATAAAAATCATGATAGAGTAAAAATACATACATAAATTTACTCTAATTTATTTGATTAATAAGTGCACTTTTACATATTTTACTCCAATTCTCTCATATCATTTATCATACATTCTTTTTCTCATAAAAATTATTATTTTATTTTAGAAAAAATTTATGTGAGTTTTATTATAAAAATAAATCATATAATTTTTGTTTAGAATTTTGTAAAATTTAGAATTTTGTCTTACGGGCGCTCCCTAGAATAAGAGTTCATTGGCCAATCGCACCTTAGATAACTGAGGTTAACTTTTTGTTAACGGTGTTAATGGCGTTGTCTTGAGCGCTCCTTTTTAAAAGTTTGTTGGTATTTTTGGTCCACTTAATAGTTAATTGTCTTTGACGCTCCCGGGCCAATAGTTCGTTGGCAAAATCGTACCTTAACCCTATTAAAAATTATTTAGATTCTAGAACAACTTTATTAATTTTAATTGTTTTTATTAGTTTATAAGAATAGTTATTGATATTTTATAATAAGAAAGAGTGAGTAATATAGTAATAGTACATATGGATAATCGATTGCTGGTTACAAAAAACATGTGGATAATGGATATCAGAAAATTAAAAAATAATTCATTGGGAAGTACGCAAACCGTACGACATGATATAAACGTTAACAACTAAAACAGTCACATTAACAATAAAATCAATACCCGTTAACAACTAAATCAGTTGCATTAACAATAATATTTTAACAACTAAATCAGTCACATTAACAACAATATCAGTCCCGGTTAACAACTAAATCAATCAGATTAACAACTAACGTTTTAATGAAAAATCCCAGAAAAATTCCTAGGGCCCTTTTTGGTATGTGAAAGTTGTTGGGTTTTTTTTTTGAAATTTTGAGTCTTAATTGGGCCCTTGTATGGATTTTCCCTATAAAAAATAACATTACTTTTTTTTGTTTAATTATAAGTGCAGTCATTAACTATGGGGATTAAGCATATGACCTTTCATTAGTGGATTATTTAAATCACTAAGCCCATTTATTTACACATTGATATGCATAAATGCATGACTTTCATTAACAATTGCTTTAAATATTATATCGTGTCTTTAATATAAGATTTAATACATCGTACAATATATTTGTACAAATGCACTATATACTAGATCTTATATCAATGATGAGGGATATTTACACTACAAATTAGATATTATATTAACAACTAAAAATAGTACTCCCTCCGATCCTAATTATAGGAGCAATTTAACCGATTTTGGGAAAATTAATGAGAGGAGTTAAATTAGTTAATTTTATTCATTTTCCTAAAATGTCCTTATATAAATTTAAAATGACACAAGTTGCCCTAATTATAAGTGTTTCTAATTTGCCTTATGTTAGACATCCATGACATATTAGTTTAGTATATATGTATATTAGTTGCTTTTTATATAGCCATGTGTATACATATAGATCTGATTTCCTTTCCACATGCTTTCTAATTGAAATAATGATCTTGCTATATAAACATATATGTGCGTGTATATATATGTATACATATAGATCTATCTACACACACACACATATATACATATATCTACACATATATATATTGACACACATAAACACAAATATACATATATGTACACACACATATATATAAATGCTCCTAATAATAAGTATAAATAGGGGTATTATAGGAAAAAATTGACAAAAGTTAAAACTTGCTCTTATAATTAAGACCAAAACCAACTCTAAAATTTATTCCTATAATTAGGACCGAAGAGAGTATTAGTTTGTTGTTGTTGTTACATTGACGCATTTGATTTATTTTCTTAAAAAACAACTTTCCATAGTGTTTGTTTGAAGCTACTTATCATAAATACGTTTATGTAAGTTAATATAAAATTCATCTTACATATTTACCTTATACACCACATACTACAATTGAGAAGTTATTGTTGAATGTTTCAATCCACTCCAAACAAACTTTTATTATATGTGTGTGAGAGGTGGCATGGTTTCCCTTATTTGGCTGCGGCGGCACTTATTTGGTGCACTTATTAGTACTGGTGCACTTATTAGTTTGCATATAAATCTAAAAAACATGTGTTATTATAATAACTACCCATACAAGTGCCCCGAAATAACATTTACAAATTTTTAATCATAAAAATAAATGCGCGCCTTTCCAATCAAGGAATAAAAAAAACATGTAATTAGTCTTTTCTTAATTAGCCCGGCGAAAATACACACCCCAGAAAGCATCCCAAATTTACAGGTTAAGATAAAGATTGGCATGTTATCTTTGCTTACACGAAGACACGTCATGTGGATTTTAATTAGGACACGTTCATTTTGCTCGTGATGTTATTTGACTCATTCAAAAGCATCAAGGCGTTATCATTTCCTCCACCCTTATATAAAAACTGAAGTAACTAATACGAGTACTACACAAGTGCTTGTGACTTTGAAGGAGTCTGCGACTGCGCATATACAAGAAGAAGATACTATCGTTAGTCGAAAAGAAGGATCCAAGAGGTCAATAGTGGGGTCCAAGCTCTGTCCAAGTGGTCGAAGCAAGAAAGTTCAGTCTCGTGCATAACAGACAAGACATCGCGGGTTACTCACGGCAGCCAGCCATATCCATGAAATCCAACGGCTCCCACTACTGGGAACTCTTCTGGTTAATCCCTCTTCCCATCTTAAAGAGACCAATCATAAAGGTTTGAGCTTTGTATACTTTGTACGAGTGAGGCTGGGGCCTTTCAAATTAAACCAAAAGTGGGTCCCTTCGAAGACGACGACGACCACCACCACCTCACCTTCGTTGTTCGTCCCCTTCCAACGTCTGTGTCTTTACTATTCAATCCATCCAAACTTTTCGAGTTGATTGTTCAACTTGCTTTTAACTTTGAATAGTCTCGCCATAGGCACCACGACAAGCATTCCTATAAACCCTTCACTTTCTCCACACCTCGGCCTCCTCTTTCTTCTCTCCTTTATCCCTCTTATGAATCTAGCCTCTTCCTTCAACCTCACTCCAAACTGGTGCGTCCCCTGAATTCTTAATTCATGTTATTTTGTTGTCGACCTCTGATCTTTCTTTACTTCTCTATTCAATTCGTTTTTATTGATTTCTGGAACTTATTGGTATCTGTGTTCCCAGGTTTTAGTTTATTTCTGACATGGGAAGTTGTTTGGGCTCCCAAATTAAAGCTGAGAGCCAGTGTAACACTAACACAGGTATTTCGGATTTTTCTCTCTCTCCGGCACAACCTTAGTGTATGGTGTCCATGCTATTGATTTCTCGATTCTTGCCCTTGTACGCTTGTATGTATGTTGATCGTTTCATTTTGTGATCGACTTCTCAGATTTATATTTTGCCTGGCTTTACTCTTTCTTTTCCCCTCTTCTTCTTTCTGCTTATACAACACCCCTAATTGGTAAACCCACCCCTGCTTCTTCTCATGAGATGGAATTAAGTTCTTTGAGTGGCTCTGACAGATATGGGAAAGTTAAATGGAATTTTGTGTTACGGGTGCGTTTGATTGTGCTAATGTTGTTAATTTTTTGTAGCGCTGAATTCAAAATACGTGAGGACAGATGGATGTGATCTTAGCAGCACAGGAAGTGATGTCTCAAAGGCCTCAGCGACTCGTACCCGCCGGAGTGAGGGTGAAATCTTGCAGTCGTCCAATTTGAAGAGCTTTTCTTATGCAGAACTGAAAGCGGCCACACGAAATTTCCGACACGATAGTGTTTTAGGAGAAGGTGGTTTTGGTTCAGTTTTCAAAGGATGGATTGATGAACAGTCCCTTACTGCCGTCAAGCCAGGCACTGGCATTGTTATTGCTGTGAAAAGACTTAAGCAAGATAGCTTGCAAGGTCACAATGAGTGGTTGGTAAGTGCAGTTTTTGCCACTATTAGGCACTTTCCATCATAGGCGGGTATGGCTGGTCCTCTTGTAAGCTAAACTCAGAGGAGTTGGTTTGCCCTGTTTTTCTGTTTTAGGCTGAAGTGAATTTTCTGGGACAATTTTGTCATCCCCATCTTGTAAAGTTGATCGGGTACTGCCTTGAAGACGAGCACCGTCTTCTGGTGTATGAATTTATGCCTCGAGGCAGCCTGGAGAATCATTTATTCAGGAGTGAGTCCTTCATACCTTAACCAACTTTTCAATTGGTTTAACTAGAGAATCATGTTTAACATTCATAATAATGTCGTAACAGGGGCTGTTATTTCCAACCTCTCTCTTGGAGCCACCGTCTGAGGGTCGCTCTTGGTGCTGCCAGAGGGCTTGCATTTCTTCACAGTGCTGAAACGAAAGTGATATATAGGGACTTGAAGACCTCGAATATCTTGCTTGACTCAGTATGTGGCATATGGATCCCCCTAAAATCTCTCTTATAAAGAACAATACTAATATGATATCTGAAAACAAAACCTTTATTAATTTGGCCACAGAATTACAATCCAAAACTTTCTGATTTTGGGCTGGCCAAGGATGGACCAGCAGAGGACAAAAGTCATGTCTCCACCAGAGTATTAGGAACCTATGGATATGCAGCTCCCGAATATGTAGCCACCGGTAATGTTTGGTCGTATTAATGATCAAATTATGTTAATTTTCGTTTGTTACCATTTTGGTAATAATGGCTTATTCTTATGGCAGGTCACCTGACTGCAAAGAGTGATGTATATAGTTTCGGAGTGGTATTAGTAGAAATCTTATCAGGCCGGCGAGCTATGGACAAGAGTCGACCATCAGGACAACGCAATTTGGTGAAGTGGGCTAAGCCATATCTAGCAAACAAACGTAAGCTTTCTGTTGTGCTGGATACTCGTCTTGAAGGTCAGTATACAATAGAGGAGGCTCACAAGACAGCTACACTGGCATTGCGATGCATTTCGATCGAACCCAAGTTGAGGCCGACCATGGACGAGGTTGTTTCTGCATTGGAGCAGCTTCAAGTTCCCAATGTAAATGGACGCAAACCAAAGCCCTCTGTGAATAGATCCAGTCGCAGAAAAAGTGAAGGTGGCGTTAAGAATGAGAAGACCACCACAGCTTATCCCCGTCCATCTGCTTCCGCTCTCTATGCTTGAAACTTGGGTGACAATGTCATGTATGTTCATAGTTATCCAGATTGTACATGTCTAATACTACTTGTGGTACTAAACGTAGGACCTAATTTGTAGTGTAACGTTACAAATTAGATCCTACATTTATGACTGGAAGAGTATCATACTTCAGTTAATAAACGCAAAAAACCAAGAGCATCTCTGCAGTATTTCTGGGTGGCATCATAGAAATAGAAATAGCTGTGTTAGCAGGATGTAATGCAAAGACCATGGAGTATAGTTGGCTTTTTCCTCCTGTACTGTAGTGGGCGGTGTACTGTACTATGCTACTTTTCTTAAAATTGAATGAATGTACAATTTTTCTGTGAGATGCATTCATTCTTTGAAAAGGGATGTGAGTGATTTTTCTATCCCCATTTTGATGGTCAACTTCTGAGGAAGTTTTTGCATTTTTTTGAAGGGGAGATGGGTTTCTGTCCTTTTGTACCCCAAAAGGATTTTAAGCATTGTTTTGAAACCTAGACTGGCTAGTTTGGACTGGAAATCGGCGAACCGGCCGAAAAACTAGTTCGAGTTAAGGGGAAAACCTGGAGTCCGAGTTGACCCGGGTCAACTTAGCTAACTCGGTCTAATCCAACCAAGTTGACTGAGTCACAAAGTGAGTTTTTTTTTAAAAAAAACTTCGATTGAAGAGAGAATGGATGACGATGTCAACGTTTACAAAGAGAGAGGTGGAGAGAGAGAATGGACACCTTCTGCCCTGTTTGACGTCCCAGGTTTTGTGCGATGAAGATGATGAATAGTACCTTGTGCAGCTACCTCCTCTGTCGACGACAGCAGCAGCAGCTCCTCCTCCTCCCCTTCGTGTGATCGCGTTCTCTCTCTCCCTCTCGTGGTTCAGATGCTTTCCAAGGAAGATGATGACTCCACAGTGAAGTCGAGCCTCCTTCCTTTTTTTTCATCGCTCGTGTGCTTCTTCTCCTTCGCATCCTTTTATCCTCATCAAGTTGTGCCTTTTTCCAATTTAGTTCTTCCTTTTTAAAAAGGAATCTATGGGACACAATTCTCATTAAATCCAAACAGTGCCAAATCTTGTTAGATATGATTTTAAATCTTGTGGTTGTGCTATTAAAAGAGAAGCAAATAAATATTATATAAATCCCAGAGACTTAGTGCCTCGGTTTAACTCTGATCTGCCCCACTAACCCTTAACCCGGTATCGTAGCCTATTTAGTGGTCAGTCCGGATTTTAGAACTTGATCTTTAAGTTAAATGCAGACATGAAATAAATAGTTGGAGGAAGCAAGTTTCTCAAAACGAGTAATGAATTTGGTTGGGAAGCATGGTGGGGGGGACCGGGTTGGACCAGTAGCTGTAAAGAATGGGGTGTTGTCCAATGTCCATTATTATTCCCATCCAACAACCTAAACCACTGGGCTTTCGTTGTCACTCTTGGCTCATTCATCTTAAATCAATTCTTAGTAACAAAAAATCTTAAATCAATTCTAGTGATAAGCTTTATACTTGTGTTTGGTTTTTGTCTGACCCTTTCCTGCTACATAATCAACCATCCTGAAGACGGCGGCTGATAATTGAAACATCTACAGTGTGATCGGCATGTCGTGTAATCATTATATGATAGATCTCAAACACCAAACCCTTATATGTCACACATGTAATTAGTTTCATAGGATTTAAATTACTTCCAAGCATCTAATCTCCCCCCGGGCTTGCCTTGCCCTTCCTCCTTGTTTAAAATGTGATGATTTATCATAATTTGCAATCCCCTGTTCAATTTATTAACAACATACACACAGATATATTTGCAGTAGCCCAATCTAAAGATGGTTGTGGTGGTATTCTTCGTGATTCCGAGGGCTTTTGGATTGCAAGCTTTGCTCATACTTTGGGACCTTGCTCTGTTGTTGAAGCTGAACGGTGGGCTGTGTTCAAAGGTTTGCAAATGGCCTGGGATATGGGGTTTAGGAAGGTAGAAGGTTATATTGGAATCAGATGCAAGAAACTTAATTACAATGCTGTGAGATAGAAACAGCAAAAAGGTGTGCAGTTTGCTGGTGGTTCAAATTCAGAGATTTATGGATTTCTCATGGGAAATTGACATTCCTAATATTCCAAGAGGAAGAAATCAGCTTGCTGATGGACTTGCAAAAAGGGTTTGCCTACTTCATGACTACTTGAGTCTTGGCCCGAGCTTTCTGCAGAATTGTTTGACAAAGAGAGATTGGGATGAATTTCCCCACCATTGATGTAATTATTGTTAGTATTTAGGTGTCCTAAAGACAATCGGTAAGGACATCACCATTTCTACGTTATAGTATTTCATTATTAATAAATGAACATATTTTATTTTTATCATATTTATGTCTCACCTTTATTTTAAAGTAAATATGTATTTGAAGATAAAAGCCATAGGAATAAAATATATGTTAATCTTGAGGATTAATGATAGAGATCATGATTATGAAGACTCGAGAACACTGTATATCGATTACCTAAAAACTTGTTCCTAGTCTTGAATCACCAAGAAAGGGCATTGATGATATCAATAAAACTAGTATGGCATCATCTACTTGTATAGAGATACAAGGTAGGGACCTCATGGAATACATGCATGTAGATGTCTTAGCTGATGTCGTGGGTAGATTTGTTAGAAAACAGATAGTATTGAAACAGACCCGCCGAGAGACTCCACAAAGATTCATTGTAGAGATTATCATTGGATATGTAAAGTCTCTCATCATTTGGTAGTACGGATCATCCAGAACTTAAGGATGTCATCAAACACTATGTCCTAGGGTTATACTTTGTTATGGATTCTCATAAGTACCGTAAAAAGTTACAGATTAATAATTAATAACTAATTAACCTTAATAAGTTAAGGTTAATAATTCATAAGAAGTAAGGAGTTACGGGTTTCCGCAACGATTAAACAAAATTTTTGTTTCCAACCTCATGAAATTTTGCATGAAAGTCATGTAATAGACAACATTTACCAATAAGTTCAATAAACAAGTGAATAAAGTGAGGAGGAAAGGGGTGAAATAAAAAAAATAAAAAATTCTACATATGATAAACCAAAGGTAAAATACAGAAAAATTACACTAGGGAATTTAATCCAGGGGTGAAATAATTATTTCTTAAATGCAAATGTGACTGAGGGAAAAATGGGTTCAATCCCAGGCTCTTTTAATACTGGGCTTTGTCATGGGCTCATGGCAGTAGCGGATGGTTTATTAATTTATTGTTTTTTTTTTCCTTTTTTCTAGTTGCAGCTCCTTTTCATAAAATGCAAGTGCCCCTCTCGTTTTTTTCTTTGGCGTGATGCTATTATCTTTCACTGGTGAATAGGGAATCAGGGATCGAGGCAAAGATGAATAAATTTGAAAACGACCTAATCCCAAAAAAAGCGATGAAGGACAGTCCCTAATCCAAATAGGGGTATTTTTATCATTTAGTTTTTTTTTTTCCTAACTTGCAATTTTATCATTCGTTCTCAAGTCTTGAGTCTGAAAACCCTTGCAATTCCCGCGGTGTCCAATATCCGTCGTTCCTGCCGACGGCAGCGAGCTTCCACTTCGCCAGCTATTACGTTGGTGCTTCTTCTCCTTCCTATTATTGTCTTGCTCTGTTTGGACTTTGGAGTTCATCCAGCTATTGGGTATTAAAACGCTTCTCAGCAGAAAATTTGATGCTATTTGGTTAATGGAGATAACGAGTGGTCTGGCCGAAAGGGAACAAAATTATTATAATAATGAACACAAAGACATTAATGCATGGGATGGGTAGGGTGGCGCCAAAACTTCTGGCACAGTTACAGGGACGGAGTGTTAGGTGTGGCCCCCTAAAATTACAGAATGTGACCCAAATTTTAAGAAAATTCTATCTTAGCTTTATACAAATTTCAATATTTTTATTTTAGTCTTTACTATCCCTTTCAAAAAGGGACTAAAATGAAGATATTGAAACGTTTTTAGGTTGAAATATAATTTTATAAATATTTGGATTCCTTCTGTAATATTCACCCCCTTAATTATAATTTTTAACACCGCCACTGCACAGTTACTTGGATTGCTTGTGCTTAAGGTGGAAGGAAACTACTGTATAGCTCAATATTTTGCTTGTGGTTTTTAAATAAATCACACTAAAGGTAAAAAAAAAAATCGCCCGATATCAGATGACAAATTAGTCAGTTGCATGATTTAATCTATAAATTAAAAAAACAAATAAAATGGCATAACTGGAATGAGGCCTCACGTCAGTACGACGGTGTCAGAGGCCTGGCCACTCCACGCACTTTGCTTTGCCCCGTATCAGCACAGGCCGAATGGCAGACGAGGCGACTCGTTCGGACTCTCTGTAACGCCATTTCGACTTTGCTGGCGTCTCTTCGAGTCCTTTACACCCCCCACACTTCCCTCTGTTTCTCTGCTACTCGTTGAGATGTTTTAGGTTATGCCTTTTGATTCTGCAGAGTCTTGAGTTTATTTTGAAGAGCTCCGGAAGCCTGTGTACCGCCGAGAAGACTTTCGAGGTTCACATTTTCACACCGTCAGGTATATTACTCGGTTTAACTTTTCTATCTCTTCCCTTGCTTTGCTTTTCGTATTCTTCGGGCTTTTCTTAGCCTACAAGCTTTGCCTGACATTCGCGGTAGAAGTGTGCCTGGTGTTAGCGGGCTGTTCTTTTGCTTATCTCTTGGTATTGTTCTAGCTCTGGTCGTAGTGCTGTTGATCTAATATTTAAACTGAATAAAGATGTTATTCTGTTTTTTTCATATTGTGTCTCTTCAGTCTTCTCTCATTATTTTAATACGGTTTGCCTGGGGCGTTTTTATGAATTTCAGTTGCAATTGTCCGGTATGTCAGATCATATGAGTAAATCTGAGTTGAAGGATTATGAGTATAAATACTATAAAGGATTGAAGGCTGGTGAGTTTCGACTCAAAGTCTCTGATTCAAAATATAGTTGCCCCTTCTGCCATTCGAGTAGTAAGAACGATTACCACCTGAAGGAGCTTTTGCAACATGCGTCAAGTGTTTGCAAATCAAAGAGCTCGAGTTTAAGAAGCATTGCTCGGCACTCGGCTCTTGAGAATTACATCGAAAGATATCTTAAACCTGTTCCCAAAATGATCGTCCAAAGCCTGAACCTGTTCCCAAAAATGATCGTCCAAAGCTTGAACCTGTTCCCAAAAATGATCGTCCAAAGCTTGAACCTGTTCCCAAAAATGATCGTCCAAAGCCTGAACCTGTTCCCAAAATTGATCGTCCGAAGCCTGAATCTGTTCCCAAAATTGATCGTCCGAAGCCTGAATCTGTTCCCAAAATTGATCGTCCAAAGCCTGAACCTGTTCCCAAAATTGATCGTCCCAAGCCTGAATCTGTTCCCAAAATTGATCGTCCAAAGCCTGACAGCGACCAGCTGTTTGTATGGCCTTGGATGGGTATTGTGGCTAACATTAAAACTCAATTGAAAGATGGACGGCATGTTGCTGAAAGTGGTACTAAATTGAAGGAAGAATTTTCTAGAAAAGGATTCAATCCAGTGAGAGTTCATCCATTGTGGAATCGTTGGGGTCACTCAGGTTTTGCTATTGTAGAGTTTAGCAAAGAATTTGATGGTTTCAATAATGCTATCGATTTTGAGAAGAGCTTTGAAGTGGATCGATGTGGTAAGACGGATTATATCAAGGCAAGAAACCAAGGGGACAGATTGTATGGATGGGTGGCTCGTGATGATGACTACCATGGAAAGAGTATAATTGGTGATCACCTTCGTAAAAATGGGGATCTAAAATCTGTTACTGATAAACAATCAGAGGACAGGAGGAAGGAATCCAAGCTTGTCCAAGGTTTGACTCAAACTTTGGAGGAGAAGACTGTGCAATTGAAGGAGGTCCAAAGCAAATATCATGAGACTAATGATTCCCTGAGTAAACTGATGGGTGAAAAGGCGGTCCTGATTAAACATTTTAATAATGGTATGTTGAAACTTTGAAGCTTATTTTTCTAGTTTTTATGATTTATTCTTTGACGGTAGTTTGCCTTATATTTTACTGTGCCCATTCAGAGATAACGAACATGCAGAAGAGGGCCCGTGATCATGCTGAGAAGATCCTTAGGGATCATGAGGAAGATAGACTGCGTTTGGATGCTCAGAGGATAAATTTGGAGAACCTTGAGAAGGACTTGCGACACCGTCAAGCCCAAAATGATACTGAGAGACAAAAACTACTTCACCAGAAGAAAATGGTATGCTTTTCCCATTTAAATTTGCGGATAAGCTGGTATAATATTGATGCCAAGATCCTACCTGCTGCCTTACATTAATAATTCAAGATATGATGGGCTTCATTTTCCATCCATCCTGCAGAATGAGAGGGCAACAATGGAGCAGGAGTTGGCTGATCAGAGAGTGATGCGTTTGGCTGACAAACAAAAGGCATGCATTCCGTTTTCTCTATCTATCCATTCCTTTGAATGTGATTGGATTTTCTCTTTTTTGTTTGTTCAATCATACAGAAGCGTTTCAGTTTTTCCCCCTTATGGTTTCCACCAATCCATCAATTTCATATTCAGTGGTCTTACATTGCAGAAACAAAAGGAAGAAACGCATAAAAGAATTCTTGATCTGCAAAGAAAACTTGATGACAAACAAGAGTTGGAATTAAACATCCAGCATATGAGAGGAGCTCTGGATGTTCTGCAAGAAATGAATCACATGGGCGAGGATGAGGATATTAAGGTGAAGAAAGAAATGGATAAAATTAAAGAGGATCTGAAGGATAAAGAGGAGGAGTTGGAAGCAATGGAAGAACTGCAACAGACCCTTATAGTCAAGGAGCGTAAAACCAATGACGAATTGCAGGATGCTCGCAAGGAGTTAATAAATGTAGGTATAATTTTTGTTACTCACGGAAGTGTGAATGGCCTTGCTGGCGTTATTACATTATAGGCCTTCTACTTCCATCAAACAGTCCAATACTCAACATGGAAATTCCGTTTTATTAATTATTTTCCCAACAAGCAACAAAGGATTTAAATTTGTGTGGAATATTTGGACAATCTCAGAACAATATACTTTTGAATTTCCAGCTTGCATCTTGTTTTGTTGAAAACATTTCATTTGCAATGAAGCATGACATCTAGGGTAGGGTGCTATCAAGGACTATATTTATCTCTTTTTTTTGTATATGTGTGCAGTTTTGCAGGGGAAGATTTTGATCTACTTGTTTTGTTATTTTTCTTCACTTGAATGATTCTTACTTCAGTCTAGAGAAAGATGTCTTGAAATTCTCTTTGATTGACTACTCTTTGTTGATGTTGCCATGGCCTTTTCTTTTGTAATTTATCTGAAGTAGTCTAACTTCCTTGCTTACAGGGGATAGAACATTTGAGTACTCGCCCTGGTAATAGCAATATAATTGTGAAAAAAATGGGAGATCTGGACCATAAGCCATTTGTAACTTCAGCTAAGGGAAAAGGTCCAGATGATGAGGTGTTAGCACTACAGTTGTGTTCGCAGTGGGAGGCAGATCTAGGAGATCCAAGCTGGCACCCTTTCAAAAATGTAGAGGATGAACGTGGGAATCTGAAGGTACAATGATCCTAACTGTCAAAATAATGTCTCTTGTGAGATGAAATTTCTTTTTTTGTTTATCATGCCATGTTCACTGAAATTTCAAGCCCCGAGAACATGTTTACCGTGAAATGAGAATTTAGGCCGTATTCATATCCAGCATCCTTTCATTATATCATTCTTGTTAAGCATTGATTTTTTTTTCCTTGAAACAAAGGGGCACTAAGCCCAAAGATGAAACAAGAAAACCAATATGGAAAAGGAAAATTCCCATTCTGTTTTAGCTAAAAAATGAACTCAGAAATACCATGGTTGCATTCTTCATTGACGCCGTTGCAGGCATGATCAGTTACCTCGCTCATAGAGGCTTCTCATGGCTGATGACAGCAGCTTAGGACGGTCATATCATAGCCCATAGAATTTTCCTCCCTAATTTTTCAGAACACTACCAGTATGTCCAGCAGTTTAGGACAGTCATATCATGGTTAATCACAGACTTCCTATTCTTTGATATGAAGGCTGGTAGCAGGGATATAGTAAAGTTGATCTGCACACTCAACCTTGTAAACCTTCCCTGGTTTGGTGTGACATTGCAAGATCTACGTTGATAGTTCTCCCGCTATAGTTACAATGCTATGTCGTATCCATTCATCATAGTATACTAGTAGTAAATCTGGCAGATGGACCCAATCATGGCCTTCTTTAGTTAATTCTGTCATGAGGCTTGGATCGATGTCTGAACTCTCGCATCCAGAGGCCACTCTCTCTGGGGTAACGTATGTTTGGATTAACGGTAGAAACTGTTTTTCCAATATGATTTGCAATGTACGAGATATGTATGTGAGATGAGTTTTGCTTCGATTTTGCGTGAACATGCTTTTACAACGCCAACTCAAACAGGCACTTAGTTTTCCTCTTGAGCGCTCCACACTAAGTCAATAACCACTTCCTCCGTGTAAACCCTCATCTAAACCATTACAGATTCAACCTCCTGCAGGCCTTCTTGATCGATGCCGTCATCTTTTGGCTTCTTAGATTAATATTTTCTTCATATCAACATCTGAAGATTGACTTTGGAGTGTTTTGCTATAATAACATAGCCTCTCGGTACACTGGAGGTCCTCACCATTATGGACAGGACCTATGTCACCACAACCATAACTCTATTTTATGCTTTTTATCTTCTTCTTGCTCTTCTAGATCTGGAATATATCAGACTTGTGGACTCAGAACGAGAGACCCATTCCAGCAATTCTGCGCTTGTTTTGCTTTTACCTTCCAAATCATGTGCAATACGGCTGAGGAATCTCTTCAAATATTTCATTAAATGAATTTCTACCCTCAGATAATCATCATAATTGCTTTCAATAACATTCAGGATGATATTGCAGACAAAAAAGTAAGCCTTGTATTTTGGTGTTACAATATTTGTTGTATTGATGTAAGACGGTGTGCATTGTAAAATATGTGTTGGTGCAAGCTACTGATTGCTGATGAATCGTTCTGAAGTTTATTTGCATGTAACATTATTTAATTTACTTTGGATGTATTATGCAGGAAGTTATCAATGAAGAAGATGAGAAACTGAAAGCTTTAAAGAATGAGCATGGGGATGAGGTATTTAAAGCAGTGACTAATGCCCTGTTGGAGTTGAACGAGTACAATCCTAGTGGTAGGTACATAATCCGCGAGCTCTGGAATTCGAAGGAAGGGAGGAAGGCCTCGTTGAAGGAGGGCATTAAATATTTACTGACTCAATGGAAGAATCAGAAACAAAATCTTAAGCGGAAGAGGGCCCAACACCCCTTTTTATATGAACCTTTGGAATTGGAACTGATTTGCAGATTTGTAATTCATATCCTACAGAACTAGAGTTGGTCAGTAATTTCACAAGGCCCATGCTTGGAATGCTCAAAGAATGACATGCTGAACATTAATTCTCTCGTGCCAAACTTTGGTATCAGTTTTGGTATCCCCTAAATTTCATTTAAAACTAGTCTATCATTTTTGTTTAATAGCAGTTGCATTGCGCAATTTTGTCATCTTTATTCAATTGGGATGCCTCCAGCAAATGACTCTTTTGAGGCTAAGGGCTTCACATATTTTTGGGCCAAGAGGTTTTCAGAACTTCAAATGTTAAGGTAATTATAATACAGCCCGTTATGCATATTATCTATCTTATCAACAGCCAGAGCATTTTTACGGTTGCCAATCTCAATTTGCATCCAGATCCACCTCGAAGTTTATTGAGCTGATTAACTGATTCTGATCTTTATATCAAAAAAAAAAAAAAACTGATTCTGATCTTGAATTGCCTCTCAGCTTCTCTGCTCAGAACCCCTCATTAAGCCCTCACGATAAAGTTCGAGTTGACAGTTTACCATTATTATGAATGATTATTCTACAGTCAAGCGATAAGGGGTACAAGTCACTTGAATGTTTTTTGCAGTAACCGCATCTTGCAAAATGCATAGGTTTCATTTCATAAATGAACTCTTAACTGTTTCTCCCTAGTTCATGAATTTCAATGAAAACCGCAGCTTAGAGTACTTGAGTGATTGCAAAATATTGAGTTCAAATATTAACGATGTCCAAAAAGAAAAGAAAAGAAACCACGCTTAGCTTCTCAATTGGGATCTAAGAATAGATGGATTTGTCAGAAAACAAAAAATATTTTTTAAAAAGAGAGTTAACAAGGGTTTTAACAAAGACTCGACGTTTTCTTTCAATAAGTGAATTCTTTTACTAAATTAGTTCGCATACAAATCAATCTGAAATGCTCATGAAATTAAAAGAATCTCTCATAAGCAGCGAAATGAAAAAGGAGGGAAGTTTTCCAAAACCATGCTTCACTTTTGCTTTTTAAACTTTTGTAGAGGTAGGTAGGTATCCTAAGTTAGCATGCAACAGTAACACCACCCACTCCCTAACTACTTGCAATTCATTAACCAACAAATAGCATTCTCCTTCTTCACGCTTTGATGTGACTATTATTTGCACTCACTGGAGCACCACCATCTTTATATATATGCTTTTGTCTCCAACATGCTGTCTTCCATTTTCCTCACTGTTCCCTGATTCTTTTTCACTGCCTGGCCTCTCCCCATGATATAATTGCCCAACATAATGCTCTTTCAATAATGCAAAATGATAGGAACACGACAAATAAATGCTCACAGCTTTCACAGTTTTGAAAAGTCGTATCAAAATTCTTGCAGAGAGTAATAATCGTGGGATTTTCTCTCTAATGAGCAGAACGTACCCTGCTTTCTCCCCACTCTTCTCCTTTGTGGGTCTGTTATTAAATGGCCTCGAGGCCTTTCTGCTCTCCAGGTTCCCTTTAAATCAAGTAACCAATCTGATAGATATGGGATACGAGTACTTTAATAATGTTAGCATTTAATCCGCATTGCTCTGTTTTAAATATTCCATCTGTTTTTATGGTGGAGTAGTTAGGATCTTGATGGCAAACGACAAGTCTGTCCTTCTAGTTACGCATAAACAAGGGAAATCAACAAATTAACAACAGTGAATCAAACAAACCATATGATTGAACATTCCCATTGAACTGTAAGTTAACTAACCACAGGACACATGCTTACAATACATATATATAAATCATATTAATTAGCTGCGGGCTACCACTTTGCTCAATTAGCCGCTTCAGCATTCCCTACAATTTCCCCCCTTTCATGTATAGTTACTCTCACCGCACAAAGTAGAGCCCCACGCACCTACCCACCATAAAATAAAAAGTCAACAAGTCGTGAATCACTTTCTCGCTCCTTTCTTTTTCTTGTTTTTTTAATAATTCCTCCACGGTCTTCCAAAACAGCCAGTCAAAAAAACCATTCCCTATGAAAATTGGCAGTCAAACTGGAGAAATATGGTAACACATAAAAATTTGGGCCTGTTTCTTTAAAATAATAATATTATTAATCAGGCTTTTTTCATCAGACCCGAAAATTCTTGCCGGTGAAAGTTTGACCAAATTGCCAGTGGGGAGGAGCAATGTTCCATGAAGTGGAACTGCGCCTGTCACTGGCAGACACCCTAAACGACAGCGCTTGACCGACCAGCACCGCGTTTGACTGCCAGTTCTGCCCCCAGTTTCTGCTCATCGGAATCCACGCCGTTCTCGTCCCCTTCACGTACGTCCTCACGACATCCCCTGCACCGGCAACGTTGCTGATCAGCACCAAATTGAAGTATCTGAACCCATTGATCGTGAACCTAATCCCTCCTCGCTTCCTGCATGGCACACTGCAAAAACACAAATTCACACACAATAGTCACTCACTGTCGGAAGCATTTTATGTAAAAAGGTTGAAACTTTAAAGGTAAAAGTGAGAAGTAGAAAGTGGGGTTACCGGCGGTAGGCGACGGGGACAATGCCGGCGCGATACTCGGCGATCTTGAGGAACACAGGCATGGCGAGATCGAAGTGAGGACGAGGAGGGTTGCACCAACCGCCATTGTCGTTTGGAAGAGCGTAGTTTGGTGGACAGAAGTTGGTGGCCGTGATGAAGATGGATGGGCTGCCGGAGTGGCACCACTGTTTTTCGTTAGCACACTTGATCTCAAAGCAGGAACCGCAGCTGAAGCCACTGTTGAACAGTGCGGTGCTCAATGCCGCCGTGTTTACTCCGTACCCTTGGCTGTAGAGATTACCATACCCACAAGCTCCACCTGTTCAGCCAAAAGAGCTTACATTAAGTTCATCACCGGACATCTTACCGGAAACAGGAAAAACATAGTGCTGCCCTGCTATGAGCAGAGAAATCGCGGTGGGGAAATGGGTTTGTAAGGTACATTGTGATGATAATTAGTAATGTACTGTCAGTACACCTAAAACAACTAAAAAAACCTCAATTTCAGCTCGCATCTCGCTATCTGACCAGAAAAAAAGGAAGAAGAGAGTGTTGCTCTGTTTTGAAGAGAGAAAATGCAGGGGAAAGTTTTTTTTTCGATTCAAAGAGAGTGACATAATAGGAAGTCACATTATGTGGAATGGAGTTAGAGAGCACAAACCCATAGTGCCGGAAGCATCGGATCCTCCATAGAAAGTAGCGTGAGCAGATTCCCAAGCACCACCAGTGTAAACTCCAGGGAGTCTAGCTTCGATTTGGCAAAGGAATGAGAAGAGGGAGGCAATGCAGAGCAGAATGGGGAGAGCCATAGTGACAGTGAGTGAGTATCTAACGCTCTAGAGAAGAGGGCAAAGGGGAGAAGGTGAGGAGGGAGAGAGCAGTGGGTAGGGGTACTTATGGAGGAAGGAGGGGGAGGGGTAGCATGTGAAATTTTCCAAAACTTTATTGATCATTATTCATTGCCATCTTAGTTGTAAACTGTTAACACTTGATTTGTGGGAGGATGCTTGTACTACTACTTCGTACGCTCTAATGACTAATGAGCCAGCCACTCATGAAAATCCCTTTTTTTTTAAGACAAGGGACAAATAAGTCAACCAAATCTAGTGTGTGTAATGTAAACCATGTATGGGGAAGGACGAAACGAGGCCATGGAGCTTTTGGGAATAGGGAAAAGGGAAGGGTCAAAAGCGGGAAGATACTTGTATCATGTATAGAGAGTGAGCAGGAAAAAACAGAGTGGGGGTGGTTAAAAGTAAAAACGAAAAAGTGGATACGTAGAGGGAGGGGCGTGATGAGCGGCTTGGGGGGGTGGGCCCAGTGGAGATTTGATGGGGTGTGAAGAGGATCCAATCAAAGGCTCTTTTGAATCTTTGGTGGAGGGATGGTGGGTCCCACACGAGTTCCCGTGATCATCGGTCCTTAGAGCCCGCTTTCAATGTGAGTGGGCCTTGCTTTCCCTCCAAATGCTTCAAACACAAACCTCTCCCCATTCTCACGCACACTCGCCTCCCTCGTGGCCTATCCAAAAATCCACAATACTCTCCTTCCTCTTTTGTACGATACACATTACAAAAGTGATTAGGTTAGCCACATCGGATACCCCAAATAGCCAATAGAAGATTATGATGAATGCATTTGTCTTTTCCGGAACCTTCTCAGCTCATTCAGTCAGCACACTTCTTGAGAAGGAGGGAAATTGTGAATTATGTCCAGCATGTTTGGTTATATATATTTACGGAAGCACATTACTTTGAGCCCATGTTTGGTTATATATATTTACGGAAGCACATTACTTTGAGCCTTTGTGAGTCCTGCTACATTGAGATTGAGATAGGGGTTCATGTCACTGTTTGTATTTGAAATGGGGACACAATCGTTCAGCTTGTTGAACCCAAAAACAACGCATGCACCCCCACAAAACCCCAATTTGTGTCATTGTAATAATTAGGTTTAGTCATTTCGAAATATTATGATTACCAATCGAGAAGTTGTCATGTGAGGGGGTGGGGGATTGTGTTTGTGTTTGCCACTGTTTCTGGGTCATGTCGTGGTGAGAGATGGTTACTGATCCATAATCCCTTAATAATATAATTATATATATTTAATTATTGTGGTTTTTGTATTTTTTCCTGCAAACTTGTTTGGATCTTTTTTATGTACACACAAATAATAATATATTTATCTACAGTGATAATGGTGATATTTTGATTGTAGATTTAGTGATTTGCATTATGGGAGATTGGGAGTAGTACTACATTTCTTAAATATGAGTGAAAAAAAAATTTGGATATTGAGGTTTGTGAAGTCACATCGAATCCAAGAATCTAATTTGCCTGCGTTTTCTCTTTCTCCAAAAAGGCAAATGTAGCCACAAACCCATGTGCATCCTACTCCCGTAAACGAATATGGTACGCGTGGCCCAATCATAACCCTCCACGTCTCGTGCTCTGTCTGATATGGGCAGTCCCCTTACCCGCCAAAATATGGTACCTTCATAAGAATTATTTTATAGAAAATCAGGCAAAAGTCCCTAATTTTATTGATGTGACTTGGGAGTAATTTTAATCAGAATACTAATGCTTTGTATATATAAATTTATTTTTTTTCGAAATATAAAATTTAGTAGATCGTTCATTTTTAAGAAGACTTTTGTCAATTTTTTTTTGGTTAGGTTTGGAAACAAACTCTTATATAGAGTATGTGTAAATTTTACTAAATTAAATAATTTTTTTTCATTATTATTAATACTACTTGTATAGATATCTGACAAAAATTATTATTCTTTAATTTTGTCAAAATTATAATTTGCTAAAATAAACAAAATTTTTAATTAAAAATATAATTATATGATTTAAATGAAACTCAAGGTGTTTTATAATTATATTATATGTTAAAATTATATGATTTATTTTTATAATAAAACTCACATAAATTCTTCTAAAATAAAATAATAATGAGAAAAAGAATGTATGATAAATGATATGAGAGAATTAGAGTAAAATATGTAAAAGTGCACTTATTAATCAAATAAATAGAGTAAATTTATGTATGTATTTTTACTCTATCATGATTTTTATTTTTATTTTATTTCTAAATATAAGTCTTATTAATCTAAATTTATAAGTATAATTTGTTTCCTCAAATTATAGCAAGAAATTTAGGTTAGTGGCAGTCAATTGGTCAATCGTATAACTTATTCAACGATACAATCTATCTTGAATATAATGATATTAAGTTAAAAAAATCAAAGAAAATAATATAAAACACTGAGTTTTATTTAAATCATATAATTATATTTTTAATTAAAAGTTTATTTTAGCAAATTATAATTTTGACAAAATTAAAGAATGAATAATTTTTGTCCATAGATAGAATACAAGTAGTTTTGAATAATGACAATTGAGAAAAATTATTTAATTTAGTAAAATTTAAATTTTAGAAAGCCCTGAATAAGAGTTCGCAAGCACCTAGATAATGCGAGGTTAACGACGACGCAGTTAATGATGCGAATGTACCTTTTAAAAAGTTTGCAAAGTATTTTTAGATCAGGAGTTAATAGCTGACAGCTAATCAGAATAAATTGTTATATAAAATTATTTTGTAACTATAAAATTTAGTAGATCGTTCATTTTTATGAAGACTTTTGTCAATTTTTTTGGGTTAAGTTGGGAAAATATAAATATGGTTTTTCTAAAGGTACATCTAACACAAGTGTTTTTATGGGTAAAAATAACTATATAGTTATAAAATGGGGTAAAAGTAATAGATTCCAAGTTAAATATAGATCAGGCTAGATTAAAGTTAACTCCATCATCTACATTTAAGGAAGGGTTAAGGTGCGATTTGTCAATCAATTATTACTCGATGAGCTCGCACATAATAATTGAGGGATCAAAATTGTCAATCAACAATTAAAAAGTGAAAAAATACACCAAATAACTAGTAAAAACAACTACTACAATTAAGTTAAAATATGAGGACTAGCGTGACTGCGAACTGAGAAAAGAGTTAAGCTTTCTTGTTCGATAAAGCAAACACCAACAGAGATGACCCATGGGCGCGCGATAATGGCGGTCTGGTTGACATCGGAGGATGAATCATGGTGCAAGATGCCCGGTCGAAAGTTGTAACTTTTGGATGAGTTTAAGAGGTGAGTCGAACTCCCAGAACAATAAGCTTTGGAGACGCGACGTCGCCAACACTGTGACAATCAATGGAAGACGGAGACATAAGACAATTGACTAATAGTTCATTGCGAATCGCACCAAATTGTGTTTTATTTCACTTTTTAATTGTTGATTGACAATTTTAGTTCCTCAATTGTTATTTGTGCGACGCTTGGGTAATAATTGATGGGCAAATTTACAACTTAACCCTTTAACGAAATTTGTGACTTTTGCCCTACTTATATAATCATTAGTCACTTTTACATCTAAAAACCACTTGATGTTAGGTATACTTTTGAAAAAACCACGGTGTGTTTTTCAATCATTATCCTTTTTTTATTCTTACAATATAAAATGTTAATATAATATTTTGTCCTTAAATTTCAATTCATTTAAACCATTGATATCTACTACTCAATAAAAAAAATGAAAATCTGAACTATTTTATCAATGGAATGACCAAAACCAATCATTTAAAATTCAAGTGATGAAAGCCAAAATGTGGGTAAAAATGCGATGATATTCACCCTAATATGAAAGTGACCATACACATTACATAGTAACACTCTATTCTTGTTTATAAATTCCTTTTTAAGTAAGTGGAAGTGGATTTATAAAAAAGACCGAGTGGTATGATGAACATTAAAATAATAGATGGCGTAAAAAAGTTAAAATGATAGTTATACACGCCCTGTCTTTTTTCCCGTCAAGTCGTCAATTACCCAACGACTCCCAGACATATTGCCGTGGGTGGGTCAAAACTTTGGTTGATTTTCCATATGCGCCTCTACAATTTTCCTTTACCCAAAAAAATACTCACCTTTTCTATTGTCACATTTCATCAAATACCATTTCTGCATTTTCTGCAGCTATTTTTTATTTTGAACTTTAGATTCACAATTCCGCATTTTAAAATTCTTTATTGGCGGACATTCTAAGCTACTTATATATATATATTTTTCTTTTGCATTAGAATTGTTTATTTGTATATTTAAACATAAGAGCGTTGATTGTTGCAAGAATTTGTTGGAAGTGGTTGGCATAATAATGCAGGGTTCATCGTGATGTCAAATTGTGTTCCTCTCCAAATCATCTATTCATATGGTACTTTCGGTCTTAAATATATAAGATAGAATTTATAGTACAATTTGTCCTTTAAACTTTATCCTATATTTAAAACCGGAGAGAGTATTTACTTTCCATCCTCACGTCAAAACTTGTGTAGTCTCCCTTTCTCGCTCTCTGTTTTTGTTTATTTCTGGGTCACTTTGCTCTCTCCTAAACTCATACTAATAGTTACTGGGTCAACAAATAAACGATCCCTTGTATTAAACTAAGAGCCTCGGAAAGTGTTTGACGTGACTACTTCCTTATGCTTTTGGAATGTTCCCAACTGGATGTTGCGCAACTGAAGAATTTTGTACAGCAAGAGCTTTAAGTTTTTGTTTGGATCTGTCTTAAGTTAACTAATGAGCCATGTGCAAACCAACGCATACATAACAACAAGAGTACGTACGTCAACATGGGAAGTCGGAGCAACTATTGGAATTGGAAACAACAGACATATAATTTAATGATAAAGCATTGACCGGTGTGATAAACTGAACAGGATTAGTTGAATACAATGAAAGAAGCTTTAACTAAAATGGACATCTGTTAGGTAGCGATTATATATGTTAACTTGTCTCTTTTGCTGACCATTGAATACGTTGTAATTTGTTGATTTATTAAGTTTGGTGAGTGTGTTTGAATGCGTTCTTCCACCAATCTTGGCGTGATTGAAGATATGGCTGCATTAATTTCACATATGGAATGTGTAACTCAGATCTCAAGTAAGTCATACCCTTTGCAAGACATGCCACATGCTTGTTTAGAAACAGAGTCACTCATCTCTGACTTAGCCTCCAACATTAGTCTTTGCATCCCCACCAAATTAAATATCCCTTCAATGAATTTCCTGCCTTTACTCTTCATGTTTCGCTATCAATTAATTAAAGCCAATCAATGCCTCATACTTCTGCCTCAAGAATAAGCTCACACAAACCATACAAAGGAAAAAGAAATAAATGTTTCGGCGTATAGAATAGGTAACATCATCAAGAGACCAAATCATGGGGAATGCTCAAGCTTTGAGCTACAAAAAAAGGACTCGCTTTGTATTCTACAAACATAGACCTGATGTGGGATTGATTCATTATTACTTGTTATTTTAATAGGAAAAGAAGGATTATTGGTCGAGAGTTGTTTGGAGCCAATCATAATGTCTAGTCACAAGCATTGTTAGTTCAGATACATCACAGAGGCTTTTATATATGTCGTATAACTGAAAGGGTCAGTTAATGATTAGATGTAGGAGAGGTGTCTCTGTGCCTTTAGCACTTGAACAAATATTGCAAAAGCCAAATTGTTAACCTACAAGTAAATGTTAAATTTACTGGCATTTGAATTTTTGCCAAATTCAAGCTTCAAATGCTCCAGATCCATCAACTATGATCATGATAGCGTGAGCAGAAGTGGGCATGCATGCAAATACAATCATTTGTGGTGCCATTTGGTTGTTCTCTGAATAGCTTCGGATCCGAAATCAGTGGGATTCTTTATGCCTATAAACCCACAAAAAATTATTCTTCATAAGGAAGCAAAGTTTCATGAAGAAGCATCGTGCATATCTTCAAAGCTACCTTGTCATGATACGTTAGAGTCCCATCAGTGTCTCTGCCTTTTTCTTCATTTGCCTCACTGGCCCCGGATTCTAAAGCAGAGCATTTTCCTTCTTTAAGTATTCCTATACTCAAGCATATATATGTGTGCCAACAGCAGCAACAACCGAATTAACTACCACAGTGGGGTCCCTGCATCTAGCTTTGCATGCAGCAAAATTAAAAGGGCAGGAAAGGACAGAGTTGTGGAATCAGATTCCTGAAATAGCTAGGATGAGAACCACCAAAATTCACGCCTAAGTTAGGAGCATTCAACTCAGTTTCCTCAAATTGATGCACTTTTGGGATTATGCTGACAATATGGGTGAACTACCAACCGATATTATCTATGTTTCAATGAAGCTGTGAAAGAGAAACTCATTACAGCTCCTGTATTCCCATTCGTTACTACTCAATAAACTAGGCATCCTTCTATCATGCATTAATTAAGCAGTTTTTCCCTTCCTCTATGTAGATTCCAAGCCTACCCTATTAACTTCGTTTACCCACGTTTTCATTCAGATGGTATAAAGCTACGGAATACAGAGCTGATGGCAATGATTTCAGTGAAAGGGAAAAATTTTAGTTTGTTGAAGTTAGACCTGGTTTCATACCTTTTTTTAAGAAAAGAAGAAAAGAAATCTTCCTCACCGATTAAGTGAGGGCGTGAGTTGTAAATGGATAATGAACTGTTGCTCGAAGTTGTTGGGCTCTTCTCTATCTAATTATCGTCCCAACATCCTGACGTTTCCCTAAGGCCCATTGGTATTTTTGTTGACTACAATATTGAAGAATAGAAAGACAAAAGAGTCTTAGAGTTTTTTTTTGTCAGAAAGAGTCTTAGAGTTGAACTGTAAGCAAATGCCATATATATCCATACATTTGGATTTCATGCGCTACCTGAAATACCATAAAATGGTATAGATGTAAAAACGCATATGTGCTTTATCCTTAGAAGCGTCCAACACCAAATACTTTTTTTTTAGATGCAAAATTAACTATATAGTTAGAAAATTGGTGCAAAAGTCTATCATTAAACGTCTGTTAGTTTAGTGCCAGTTGGAACCCATGTCTAATTCATTGATTTTGACCTGATATTTTCCAACTGATTTTCCGTTCCTTGTGATTGGTGACCTGTTCTACTTATTATTTATTCCGCCGACTCCACCACCAATTTCCGCACGACTGATTTTGGTTCTCTACATCTGGTAATGGCCACGCCGGCTGGCACAGTTAAGGTTAGATGAATCTCATCTTTCACTTTCCATTGATCATATTCATATCAATGCTCTGAGACTCAAATGGTCCCCAAGGTTAAACTTCGCTGCATCATTTGATTACTTTATTAGCCCTGAGAGATATCTTCTTCTTCACCAAGGTTTATATATATAATTCTCCCCACATTTCTCACCAGTGTCCCATCCCATCCCCGAAAAGCATGCATTCGAGGAAGCTAACATGTTCAACACATATTTTAAAGCATCTGTTTCGTGTGTCACTCGGATGATAAGCCTGAAGCCCTATTTTTAACGATGTTTACAACAGAACACGAAGGTCGTAGGGAAATATGAATGAATAATGGCAATATATACTTATATGAATTGATATATATGCGGTATGTGTGGTTGATGAGATGGAGGGCACAGTCCAAAAGTAAGCTCCTCTGCAAATAATAAAAACATCCTCAGCCATGGTGGCGATTTTAATGTATATAATATAGACACACGTGCACACTAGTTGGTGATCCGTTTATTTATGGGTCTTAAATATTAGGATGCCATGTATTAATCATAGGGGGTTTTGGATGAATGGAGGAGAGAAGGAGACAGGCAAGTTTTTTTTTTTTTTTTGTCGGAAAAGATATTTATATTAATACTACAAACACTACAAACAACAAACAAGTACAATACCGGATTCAAGCAATCAATGTCAAATCCAATACAACAAAATACATCAAATATAAAGAAACAAATAAATCACCGTAAATAAAATATTTAAGAGTCGAAGTAGAATCATAGATAAAAACAGTCTCCTCAATATCCAATGTTAGAAGTGACAAGCAAGAAAGTGTTGGTTGGAAAACCCACCCAAACAGGCACGGTCTCCTTATAAGCATGAGCTACAATTAGAAAGAATAGTCAGCTTACTCCCATATTGGGAAAAAGAACACAGAAAACCCAACCTCAGACGAAAAAAGACCCATGATATCCTGAAAAATACTTCTGCTCCTTTGTTGAATCAGATCTGGTGACCTTGACCACACACCAAACAATGCCTCTTTAGATCTTCCCCAAGAACGCAGATCCGAGCCATCAAGAGATAATCGATCTAATAACGCTCAAACAGCCATCCAACCAAGAGGATTTGAACACAGATCTTACAGATCTGTTTATTTCCTAAGACAAGAAAACCACCACAAAACCCAATATCATAAAAAAGCAACAAAAATGATAAATCTCACCTCCACAGATCGATCGGAGAAGGAGAAAAGAGGGCTCGCCACAAGAACGAGAGATGGCCACATCCGATAGAACTCAAAGAGGGAAGACCACAGATCCAAGATCTGACTCTAAACTACCTCTTTGACTCATCTCGTGGCACAAATGCGGTGAGCCAGCGGCGGCCAGAATACAAGCCGCCGACGAGAGGGAGCATAAGGCGAGGGAGGGGAAGTGCAAAGAAGAGAGTGGGAGGAGAAAAGAGAAGAGGAGACAGGCAAGTTGGGCGAGAGAGAAGTTCAACAATGTCGGTGTCGGTGACGGTGACAATATATCAAATGAGCAGGTGTTCGGTGTTCCTGCTTTTTGAGAAACTAGTCTTCTAATCCCTAGCTTTTTCCATTTCAATTCTCCCCACGCCGTCTTCCGTGTCAAAGAATCACTAAATTAGACATGTGATCCAATGGCACTAAACTAACTGACGCTTTACAATAGTGTAACTTTTGCGCCAATTTACTAGCCATATAGTTACTTTCGTACCTAAAAAAAATACTTGGTGTTGGGCACTCTTGAGGACAAAGCACATATACAATTTTGCACCGTTACCTTAAGATCAAATATCCAAGTGTGTTAATAACTACATGGACAAACCCATGGATGTGTGAAGCCCAAGGCATTAAAAAATAAAAACTCAACTGCTAGTGAATTGGCTAAGGCAGTGATTCAAGAGTCGGTGAGTCAGATCAGGGGTCAACCAATAGTTAGGTGGAAAGAATTAAAATAATATTCTAAAGTAAAAAATGTAAAAATATTCATATTTTAATTACAAAAAATAATATTTAATATTTAAATATAATGAATAGCCATGTATATAGAATATCTCCGTTTAAAATATTTTAACACATCTCTATCAATCAAGGTTTTGAAATCTGAAACGGTCATTGAACTGGTGGGGGTATTGGGTCAAGGTTTAATGGGTCAGACTGGAGTCTAACCGATATTAATTAAAAAATATAATTTAATTAAAATAGAAAAAAATATTCATAATTTTAATAATAAAAAATATTTTGTAGTTAAAATATAGGAGAGTATAATGTGATGAGGGATAAAATGGGAAGATGCCCAATATTATTATTACTATTATTTTTTATCAAAGAGATCAGGTACCAACTGCACTGCACAATGAAATATTGAAATGACATATCAGAGGAAAAGAATGTTGGGAATGTGTGACTCATATCTTTCTCTTGTGGTTTTTATTATTGTTATTATTTTTGATCAAATAGAAAGAGATCAGGTACCTCACCGCACCGCCCAATGAAATGACGTATCGAGGCAGAGAACGTTGGGAACGTGTGCCTCGTCTCTTTATCTTCGCTTTCATTACTTTCTTTTCCTTAAAAAAAAATAAAAAGGCAAGAAAAAGATGTGAAAGGCTAGACTCAGGTGGTAACTCATTCTTCTTTATTCATCCTTTGCTCTTCTTCTCTGCAGATGAAATGCCTCTCTCTCTCTCTCTCTCTACCAACCCACGCATAAATCATAACTCTCTTCCCATGGCACCTACAACGACGGCTCCACCATCTGTCCTCATTCTTCTGATCTCCATCACCGGCATCTTCCCTATTGGTAGAGAGTCTCAAACTCAACATTGAGAAGCGCTTCAAATCTCGATCTCTCTCTCCTCCCTCATTCTCATTCTATCTCTACCACAGAGAAGGTGGAGGCCAACGGCTGCTCCTCCTTCGGCCTCCATAGACACCTGCCGCCTTTCCCACAAGTGGAGAGGCTCGACTTTCTTTTGTTTACAAAAAAAAAAAAAAGAATCAGTAACTCGGTCAACTCGAACCTTGATCTCTCCCTTAACTCGAACCGGTTTGTCGGCTTTTGGTCCGAACCTACTGGTCCAATTCGGGTTTCATAACCTTGCTATTAACAGCTAACATGCATTTTTTAACGGAAACCCACCTAACCTACTAAATTTCTATCTCTTATTATTTCTTTGATTTTTTTCTCCAATTCCCACTAATATTAGTAGCACTAGCACGTGGATGCCTTGTTGATTTATTTCTTTGAAATTTGAATACGCATTGTTCCATCACCTAAGACTAAACCGAAAGGCGCAAGATGAAAAGACACATAGCGTCTCGTAGATCTTCTCATGATATTTTTCTCTCATTATCCCTCGTGAGCCCATCTATACTGCTGATTGGAAAGAAGAGAGAAAAATTTGGAAAGAAGAGAGAAAAATCAAAGTAGTATTGTGACATTTCAGATTGATTGGACAGACATGATTTAGAAATTATGAGGGATGATGAGGATCTCTTTTTTTCTTTTCTTCTCTCTTTCCCCCATTCTTCGTGTCACTTCCACAAGCAACACTGAGTCTTGGAATGAAATCTTAACATTGAAGAAAGTAGTGGCAACTACAGAGTGCTAATGACGATGACAGAGCGAGAAGGGAAGAGTGAAGCCAACACGACACCAACAACACGGCACCGGTGAAGTTCAATTGTGAAGATTGAACTTGGTGATGACGAACAAAAGTGGGCTTTCGGCAAACTTAGAAGTCTTGGGTTTCTTCACTTCTTTTCGTACTTTCCTTCTTTTTAACAAAATATCTAGACTAAAGAAATTATAACTCACCACCCACCAATTTGGCAAGTTACCCAAGTCATGTTCAGTTCACACCGAGTTAAGAAAAGTCACCCCAAGTTAAAAAATTCTGAGTTTAAGGGTTGATTGGACCGGTAAAATGGGTGGGTTGTCGATTCCGTGCCAAACAGTCAATCCAATCCAAGTTTTAATACACCAATGTAGTAGGAGCTTGAACAGATCTTCAATGAACCTCCACATCAGCTACTAGAGCTCAAAATTACAAGGCTCATAAGGTCATTCCTGCATCCCCTCCTACTCTTATTGGACTCAATCATATCATTAAAACCCTCTAAGTTCATAGTTGAACATTTGCTACTCTTCAAGTTCTAAGCTGCTAATGAACAGAAATATAAGGTACACGGTACGAAGTAGGGACATTTTCGAACTCCCCGTAGCAAAATAATATGAGTAGATTCTTCGATCCTCTCAAGCTTGCGTTTGTAGTCCAACGGTTAGGATAATTGCCTTCCAAGCAATAGACCCGGGTTCGACTCCCGGCAAACGCATCTGTGACAATGATCAATATTGCTCCATTGAGGTCTTTCTATTTTTTTTTCTACTTTTTTTGGGGTCTTGTAGTAGAAGATCAAATTTCTGGATGTGAAGTGCTTGCCTCTGTGTGTGTGGCGAGGGGAGTGGATGTCTCTGTCGTCCAAATTCCAATGATCAATTTCTGTCTTCGCAAAATATGGACCAATCGCCTTAACAGAAATATCCCCCAACGGCGCCAAATAGCAACCATCAGAAGGGACGATGGGCAATATCGTCCATTCGCTTAGCTTGCCTTTGCTTATGGTGAATCCCCACTAATCTTAAATCTAAACTCTTTCCCAAAACGCAACCACTGGACCCGCATGTCATATCATGTCTTGTATCTCAAACTGTCACCGAACCAAAGCGGTGTACCTCGGTGTTTCATGGCGGCCACGAGCCACTCCTTCCCTCCTCACCGATCCACTCTTTAGAATTCCCCAGAATTAACCGCCCTTTTCCCTCCGTCTCCGTTCGTTTCTCCGCCAAGAGTAATGGAGCCTCCGTCTCCCCTACCTGCGACGACCTCGCCCAGGGACCTCACTGCATCTACGTTGGCCCCATCGAGTCGGCCAGCCAAGAAACTCTCGAAGCTCTTTATCTCCAAGTAACTCTTCACTTTAGCTTCCTATCTTACCCCTGAATTCAATTTTGGCTCAAGTTAAAACCTACTTGAGATTATGTGGATATAGTATGGGGGAAAGAACAGGGGAAAATGTGAATTTGAGAATTTGAAGGAGAGGTGTTACCCTAAGTTTGTATATTTATGAATTCTTTTGTGTATTTTCCCTTCTGTTTCGTGTTAATTCCCATTTTTTGTATGGCGATAATGAGAATTTTCATATGCTGACTATTTTTTCCCTTGAATAGGCGCGGGATGCGTATTACAGTGGAAAGCCTTTGATAGTTGATGACATGTTTGATAGAGTAGAGGTATTCGATGTCTAACCTTTTCAAATAGCATTCACTTCATCTAGATAGTTTTTGTATAGACCTTATTAATGTAAGATAAATTACTGAAACAGTTAAAGCTGCGATGGTATGGTTCAAAATCTGTAGTTAAATATCCTCGTTGCAGTATCAGGAGGCAATCAACATATGCTGATGCTGAGGTAATTTTCTCCTGAAATCCAAGAAAAACTGTGCGCGCGCACTTGTTTGCTATTATCCAAACTCGTCGAAATCTATTGCTTATGGTCAGTGAGTTCGCATGTTTGGGTTGCGTGGTGCCCCATATAACTTGAATGATTTTCCGACATTACTGATTGAGTGAGTGAGTGGCACTTGGCTTCCACATCCTGCTATTGCCTGAGGAAATAATTTGTGTGTTATATGATGCAATGCTATTGAATATCTGTATCCGATGCATATTAAGTGATAGGTCAACATATATATAATGATCAGGCCATCAGGGTTCTAGTCCTTTGAGTCTTTGTCGTCCACCTGAATATTGAATGGTGTGGTTGTAGGGCAGGCAGATCTGTCTATGATTTTTGCATTAGCCAGCACATGGATCGTCTTCCTGGCGTTTGGCTGCACAATATGCCTTGGACCTATGTTGTACACTGTCAGCATGGCTTATCATACTGCCTTCAATTCAGGATCATCCAATGTTAACCAAGCATCTGGACTAGGATTTCTGGTCACAGTAAATAGCATTGTTTTCATGACATTGGGGTGTGTCATTGGTTATCCAGTTGCATCAGCTTCAGGTGAATTTTTTTTACTTGATATTCTCCATCTTGCATTTTCATAAAAATACTTGTAATATACTTGTTCATGACATTGTCACGAACCTTGTTTATGTGACTCAACTACCCATTTCTTCAGTTAAGATGCTTCAAGGTCTGTGGAGCAATGACTTGGTGGCACTAAAAGGCGCATGTCCAAATTGTGGAGAAGAGGTCAGTGAATTGTACGCATAATCTATTGCATATGTGATTTCTGTTCAATATGTGTCCCTCAAACTTTCTTCCAACCTGTCCAGCTGGAGACACTCAGATTTTCATTTTTCTTTCAGGTATTCGCATTTGTGAGGATGGACAGGGCTAGTGATTCTCCCCACAGAGCGGATTGTCACGTGTGCGAATGCTTATTGGAATTTCACACCCAAGTTGAGGTAATTCTGTTTGAATTGTTGCGTAAAGCCGGGGGTGTCATGAAATCATATTGGTTAGAGTATTGTAATTTGAGCATGACAATCCTATAATTATTTTAAGCGTTTGGCATTGAGTGATGCTTTCATTTTGCAGCCATCGGTTTCAAGACTGCGAAGAAAATGGGTTTACGGGCGTATTAACCTGGTTTCACTCAGAGGCAGATCCCAGCGCCAAAAACGGTTTTGAACTCGTAATCCCGCCCCCCGAAAAAAAGGAAAGAAAGAAAGAAAAGAAAAGGGGTATTATCATTGTGGTTAGTAGTTACTACAGCTACGTATTGTAAGGATGAGAATACCTTTAGTTTTAGGGATGGGTTTTTCTCATCATTCTCCCTTTCTCATCATCCCTCATAATCTCTAAATCATGTCCGTTAAATCGATCTGAAAAGTTACAATACTACTTTGATTTTTCTTTCATCTTTTTAATCAACAGCCTAAATGAGCTGATTAGAGATAATGAGAGGAAAAGATGAAGAAGGGATCTGCTTCCTTAGTTACTATCATATTCTCAATTGTTATGAAAGTTTTGATTTTAGCCAACTTGTACTAATTCTTAGCTGACAGTCGTTAAACGGAGATGGATGGAAAATTCCTTCCTTTTTCATGTAAGTGTTGTGGAAATTTATTTGTGTGCAATCTTCTTATTGCCTTTTTGGATTAGCGAAGCTATTTTTCCAACGTGATTTACAAGATAAGTTTGTGAAATGAGTTTTATCTCGACTTGCATG